>JAHZMU010001936.1:0-11867 GCA_027743725.1 Rambutsinella grinnellia | reverse complement strand
CATACAAGTTGTAAAGCACAAGGCTTTCCACATTTTCTAGAACAAAATGCCTCACTTTTTTTACTAGACCCGCATCGCAACTTCTAAAAACGCACTATGCTCAAGGTTCTTACCAGACTTCCAATAAAGTCACAAGCCACGGTTCCGGAACTTCCTCCCTATTTGCATGTGGAGAACTAGTTGTTTTTACATTGTAAGTTATTCCAACAATTTATCACTCTCTCCTTTTGTTTACTCCTCACAAATTTCAAGATTTACTTTCATTACGAGTGTAATATTGTTTTCATAATGAACACCTATGGCACACCATTCCATGATTCCGTTTTACAATTTCCACGCAGTGAACGGAAATCAACCAGTTTGATACTTGAAGCAAATAAAGCAAATTGGTTACGGCATAGGAGAATAAAGCATTCACCGAATTCCACTTCATTCCGCCATGTGCCATTCTTATTGTAATTTATTAAGTGGCTCGATGCTGAAATGCTTTCTTTTAATAACGGGATTTGTTCAGTCTTCGCCAACCCTTTTATTATTTTAGAATTTCCAAGTAAATTTTTTGTCATTGGAAAAAATATTGAAATTGGGAAGGTTGACAATGAAAAGGCTTTGAGAAATTTATTTGTATTTTATGCTTCTAGGCCTAAAATATTTGCTTAAGGAGTGATCATGTGCATTACTCAACATTCAGCATCATCATAACTTTAGACCATATCCTCCTAGTTCCTTCTTTAGTTCCTTTTTGTTTCGAGGTTCAGGATGAAAAATTATATCCCACTGCATAACATACATACTAATGTGGCTTAAGATGTTTATTCATTTCCACTCATCATTTTTAATAAAATCTGAGCAGAGCAAACACAGCTGCGAAGGAAAACATGAAATATATTATTACTCTGTCATAAATCATAAAGTTTAGAGGCTTAAAGAGTGTGTTAGAGCTTTGTTGCATGAAAATTGCGTGAAACTAATTTTTTCAACATGCAAAAAAGTGTCAGAAAAATCCTAATGGAATAGTCTATATAGAAGCTTGTCCAGTTCTGGCTAGAACATTTTCATTAGTGTTCACTCGCGCATGTTTTGCTACTGAAAACGTCTAATTAAAGTTACCTACTTGAATAATAGGTTTTATAATCACGTACGTAAAAACAGACATGTCTTTGAAGACTTATTGATGAGCAGGTGTAATATGAACGCTTCCAATACGTGTTATGATGAATGGAAAAGATGGTGCAACAACCTCCCTGGACTGAATACTCATTAATTCTTACACTCGTTTACCCCTTGTCATAAAAATGTTCTCACCGCTGGCAATTAACTCATTAATTCCTGTATAATTTACCGCACAAAGCAAAACGTTATTAGGCCGGTGGAGAAAAATTAATTAAATGCTGTTTCGCAAGTTGGTATTCCTAAAAATGATAATTTCGTCATTTATTGATAAATAAATAATACTTGATGGAATCTAAATGATTTTCCAGCAGACTGATTTTCAATGATTGCGTAGGCAAAATGGTCTGATAAATGTCAAATCAAGTGAAAAAATAATGGCGTCATAAAAGGGATGATTAATGTGGGAATTTTGTTGTCCGACTTTGTTCAGTTGTGCCCCAGTCATTTAGATATTAGCAAATACAATCGAAGTGGATTGAAAAGCTTGTGATTTTACTCCCTAAGTCCATTTATGATTTAAAGACTTGTAATATGGAGTAATCTTCATGTCAGCTTCATCAATGATGATTCATCATCTCCATTTTCTATTTGGTCTAGACATAGAAAAAGTCAATTTAATCTCATCTTCCATTATTAAAAAGTCACAAGGTGAGACTTAAAAATTGATTTACAATTTTAAAATTCTAATAATCTGGAAAAAGTTGTTGTCCTTGAGGATTTCCTGATCACATATATTATTTGGTATGAAATTTATGATAATAAGTTACTATTGAAAGTATTTATCGACAAGGTTTGGCTGTAACCTTCACTGGATCAAAGGTGACCTATGATTTATATGAGTACAGATGAGTAACAGCAATATGCAATTATGTTTTTGTATGAAATATTTTTGAGCTAATTTCAGTCTGGAATATAAAAGCTGTAATAGGCTTAGCAGTTTGCACAATGTGGCGCAGAAAAACGATTCGATGCCAAGCCATTTTTGAAAGGCTCCAGTAAAATGGATTCAAAGTGATATATCATATAACAATGTTAAATTGAAATGTGAATCCCCAAAGAAAGTGCTCGTATTTGAAAATACAATTTGCAAATCTACGTATCAAATTCAAATGTAACTTATTTAAGTTCGATGCAATAGTAGCTTCAATTACCCTTTATTCCAACCTATCCTTACTTCTTTTACTCAACACTTTTATTTACCATCGTCGAAATCAGATATAATCGTGTTTATTACCCTTTTCATGTATGAAAACGTATCATTGAGTTCAATCTCTCCTAATCAAGCTGCTCACTTTTATAACCATCATGACCTTAAAAGCGTGCGAGTTTCTGTGCCAGGCACGCTACAAGTTAAAGATCTCCAGAAAAACTTTAATTGCCTCCAGTAGTTTTTGTTTACACCTATTTTTAGCTCCGACAAGAATATACAAGAATATACAAAGCCGGTGGAAGTTATCGGATAGATATATATGGCTTCTATGGCTTTTAATAAAATTCCAAAACAAGGACGATAAATACCTAAAAACCTTCAATGACAGGATAGCCGTAAAATAATTTATAAATATTCATATCATCATTTGGCCATTACCATCCCATCTACTATTCGTAGGAAAATGCGACACTATTTCCTGTTTCCTCCGAAAAACCTACCTCCCTCATCAAAAACTTTATCTCATGACAAGAACAAAATAACAGCATCTGTTTCTGATTAGGATACACCTATTTTGATTTTATTCAAAAATAAATACAACAGTTCATATTACATTCGTAACGCATTCCATGAATTCATTCATTTCATATCATTCACAATCTCAACATTAAAATAAATAAATAAATATCTTCTCATAAAACTCTTTCAATTCATTAGCTTAACCAGTAACCTCTAAACGAGCAATTCGTTTCATTAAATTATAACACAATATGGTTTATTTTCACCTTTCTGATTCTATTGTTCAGAGCAGGACTTTTTCTCATGCGATTCTAAAAGTATATCCATATTTCAACAACCTCAATTCTATCCAGCTTCGTGGTCATTATCGTCATTATATTGGTACTTTCCTTTGTAAATTTTATTACGCCACTATTTCCACCATTTCCACCATTAAATCTATTAGTGAAACTTCTTAAATCTATTTCAGCTGTCTTTTCATTCCCATCCTAAATTCTAAAAAGTTGAGATCAAAACGCATAAAAACAACTCATTATTAACTAGACTATTTTACTATCCGCAAAAGTATTGGAAAGGATTGCTTTCTCCTCATATTAATTTACTTTATTGTTCTTCCAAAAATCTTTATAATCGCGCTAAAATATTTACTACTTAATTTCCCTTCAGTATGTCCCATTCAATATCCTGATCAAGATTAATCTAGAAGTTAAATGAGGAAACTCATATAAAATAGAATTTTATATCTAGTCGGAAGTCGGCACTAAAACTGGCATACTTTTACGATTATAATAGCACCGCAAAATCGCATTCGGGTTCCCCAAAGCTGGAATGTTTTTGGCAAAGATGTTGTTCCGTTGTTGGGAGTTTTTAAAATGGGGATGCCATCTCCCATTATGAAAAGCATTATTTTAGCTACATCCATCCCATTTAAGATGGGAAAGGATAGAAGTGAAAACGTATTTTTTTACTAGTGGGCCAAGTGAGTAAACGCCTTAAAGCCATATTTTTTCATTAGAAACGGCTCACAGCACGTCAAACGCCAGCTGGAAATAATAGCATCCTAATGTTTACCTGAATCGCCTTCAATAGCGGAACTCGAATTGGTCTGCGGAAAACGGAGAATTTATAAGAATTGAAGAAAAGAAAGCACGTACGCGACTAAACAAACATTTACTGCTTAACGGACCCTTTCCTTTTCATAAAATCTTCAATAGTAGCTGTGTAACCCGTGCCCTATAAAACCAAGTGCCTAGTCATTCAAGTAGAGAATACGCTATTAAAAGCGTGAGAGAGTAAAAAGTGATTTGATTTTTCAATCTTCTCAACCGCACTATAAGAATCCAAGAAATATCAGAGAACATAAAAAGATGCGTTGTTACAACTCACAATTGTTCAGAATTCCTTTTAACTGTTAACAAAAAGAGGCTTGTTGGGCTCAAAACCATCACCATTTATGTTAATTGGTTTTTACTCCGCCTTGTTCTCCCAAGAAACCATTTTTAAGCAAGTTTTTCGTTTAAAAAATAGAAATCTTGGAGAGAATCTTTTCGTGCACGCGTTTAGCCTGAAGACTAATTGTAAAAAAAGTTAGCCACATGTTAGGTAACTGCACCTCGCCCACAACCCCTTAATTTTTACCATGTTTGGAATCTTTTGTTTACCCCATTTTACTCTGAGACAAATGAAGTTGACTTTTATCTTTTTAATGGCAAATGGCTTTTTGACATATCTCCAGAATCAAGAAGGATAACCTTGGCAAGAGGACGTATTGCGTACTCCCACTATCTTCATTTTGCCAAAAGAATATTTACTGAGTCGGCAGGAAGTGTGTACGCTTTAAGTTATTGTGACAACAGCACGAGTTATTTTTTCATGATGATCCACAAATAATCCCGGGTGTAGGTCGGAATGTGTTACTCTTTCTCCGTAATTTTTCTTCATTTACTTTCTAGCCTNGAGGACGTATTGCGTATTCCCACTATCTTCATTTTACCAAAAGAATATTTACTGAGTCGGCAGGAAGTGTGTACGCTTTAAGTTATTGTGACAACGGCACGAGTTATTTTTTCATGATGATCCACAAATAATCCCGGGTGTAGGTCGGAATGTGTTACTCTTTCTCCGTAATTTTTCTTCATTTACTTTCTAGCCTCTCTTCAACCTCTCCACTCGTGATAATAACAAAAGGCATAACAACTTGTCCCTCGCTATAATTTATCATAGCACACAATGAATATCGATGTTCTCTGGCAAAACGAAAATGATGTTTGGGAGATTGGACAAGATCCAAAAATGTAATCTACCCTCTCACTCAACAAAGCCATCTTGAAAAATCATTTATTTCCGCTCGGTTCAATTGACTCCAATAAATAATGTGAATGGAATGAGCCAAAAGATTACTCACGAGTAGTATACATCTTCAATAAAATCTAACATTTGGAAATAAAAATCTCTCAACAATCAAATAATTTTTGAAATTTGATCCTTTCGATGATTGTAAAGTGTGAAATTCTAATAAATTGGCGAATGGCAACATTTTATATCCCACCCTTGAGCTCCCTTTATAAAATGTTTCTTCTATTTGTAATCATTTCAAGGTTAGCTTACACTAGTCAAAATTCTTGGAATTTGTTAAATCCATGTTTTCCGTTTTTCATTAGGACAGTACGACCATGGCTATTATGCTGAACTAAGCGAATTACATATTGCCAGATACAAACAGCCAACTATCAAGGGAGCTATTTATTCTACACGTTCAGTTTTCGGGTGTGAGTTCCACAGTTGGTGGAAGGATAAAAGCGGATAAACGGATAGGACTCCCAGCGAGGAAATGTACATATTAAAAGGAAGTCAACATTTTATGTTTGTTTGTACTTTCACTCGTTCCAAAAGCCTGAATATGATTACCTAAAAGAGGGAACCTTTTCCGTAATAAGACGGAAGGAGCTGTTCAAACACGTTTACAAAATATTTATCTAGGACTCTCGCCCAAACCTTTTCCGTTCCAGCTTAATAGACGCTGAGAGAGAAATTTTTGCGTAAAATTTCTATTATCTTGATACACTCATGCATAATAAACATTTAGCTAATGTGATTTATGAACTGCAACAGAAAGGATTTCCGTGTGACAAAAGGAACAACATATTTTCGGTGGGACTCTCCAAAAAACTCTAATTAAAAGTAAACATCATCTCGTTACACTATTTACTTATAACACTAAAGGGGAGTGACCGTATAAAGAGGTTCAGGTTTGTATGGCGTGTATCCAATGGAAAAAATTGCACAAGGAAAATACTAGTTTTTAGATAAAACTTATGGCATAGTAAATGCAATTTTGAGATTTTAGCTGCATCTGTTATTCTTCAGAAGATCCATCGACGTCGGTACGGTTCTTGGCATTTGACGTTTTCAATATACTCTGGGACAGCCTGAAATAAGAAAGAATGAAAAACATTAGCTATAAATTATTTATTATAATGGCGTAGCAAATCAATCGGATGATGCTTGATTGACAGACAGTAGGATGTTTAATGAATAATAATTAGAATAATAATAGAGAAAATGCGCACTTTTGCTTATCAAATTTGTACATACTTTGATTTCACCTTCCTTTCACTTCCTTTTAATAAACTTTTATATTTCTAGCAAATATGTTATCCTCCGAGAAAATTACAAACTTCTCAAGTTCTTGACGTGTTTTCTCTCTGACAAAAAAACGAGTATAAAATATGGAATAAGAAATCGCATCATGGGCCACTGATTCTGAATGAAGCAAAATGACATTTTGTTGATCACGCTACAGAAGTGATAGCTTTGAACTTTCAAAATAAAGCATTTCAAACCAAGGTATATAGAATGTTTCAAACGCCAACAGTTTTCAAGGATGATATTTCATAACAACTGATTGTTTACTGTTTCTAAAGAAAGATCTAGAAAGTTTGAAAGAGCTAGAATGGAATATGCTCGAATTTTTATCGAAATAACAGCAATGACGATAATTGCATGATGTCGTAATGTCTTATTTCATACATCGTTACAGTTTTGAAAATTAATCTTAATGCAACAAAGTAATTAGTTTAATTAGATTAAATTTAGCATCCAGTAATCCTCCTACTCAACTTGTGTGCTTGCACAAGTGCATATTAAGATTGTTGATGGATGACAGGCAATTAAAATATGTTTATATTTAACTGAAAAGTGGGTGACGAATACAAATACATATTATTGCATGTGAAAGCATAAACAGGTCAAAACTAGGTCATGCAAATTCTAAATTATTTGGGGTATTTGTATAATAATATGGAAAAGTTTGGTTATACACGCAATATCCTTTTAAATCATAAATTATGATTCATAATTAACGAGAATAATTAACTCTTTCCCCAGACAAATAACTTGTTTGTACTTAAGCATATAAAAACTATTTAACGAAAGGGAAATATTGGAAGGAAAATTGCCCTTTACAGTTTAACCTTTCTATTCTACAAAATACTAGTGGGGCATCGTAAACAATCTTAAAGAAAGGCCAAACACGTTAGATAATAACACTTATACTTATGACAAGGATAAAACGGCTTACGGCACACTTGGCATATTTCTTCATCGCTTCCATCCGAGCATCCCGGAATTCCTGAACACACAATAGCTGAAGAGCGACATCGGCCATCCGCACACCTGCGAGGAATTATTAACGAATTTGTTATTACGTATCCCACTTTCCACTCAGCTCCTTTCTCGTACGATGGTTAAGTATCAATAAAGATATCAAGATTCCATTATACCTGTACGGACAGTATTCCGATGGCTGAAATTCCATTCTACATTCTAGCTCAGACTCATCACTTTTGTCTGGGCAGTCTGCAATGGGATTTAATTGTGCTTTAGAAAATAGTGTTGGTAATATGAATTTTTGAAAATTATATTAAAATACCAGCTATGGCATTGCAGAACCTATGCTCGGGTAAGCACAGGTTTGAGTTTTCGCATTGGAAAGTCCCATGTGGACAAGTATCTTTGCCTAAGCATCCTTCCTCGTCACTCCCATTATCACCTATCCCATAAAACATTGACATAAGTGGGTTCATATTTTGTCACGTCATGATCACGATCATTCTCAATGTCATTATCATCTTTGCAAGCTTGGTCTAGAGTGAAAATGTAAGCAACTTTCACTTAAAAAAGACTGAAGGAGTTAAAGAGACACCTTAAAATTCTAGGCATTAGCAATAAAGACGAAAGCATACTTACAATCTGCAATTCCATCACAGAGCTTGGCACGATTAATGCATTTTATTGGCATTTTTCTCGCTCTCATCGCTTCAAATTCTGCGGCAAGAGAGGAGAGAATCGTGGAATCCGAAATTAGGGTAATGTTGCTTGAAGGTAAAGAGCGCGGTGTGGTATTGCTTGGTACAAAATGCGAACATTGATGCATTGCATCCGGACATTTCTCTCTAGCCTCGCATATCTCGTCAGAACCATCTGTAAGCATTTAATAAATAAAATTGTTTGATTAGTACCTCTTCTCCTCCAAAAAAATATTGTGAACAAATAAAAATTGGACCTTCGCAGTGTTGCTTTCCGTCGCACATGAAAAAGTAAGATATGCATTTCCCGTCGGAATGGCACTGAAATTAAAAGACACAAAATAATGAGATTCTCATTATGATTATTATGGTGTTATTATGTTATCAGATACATATTTAGGCTAATAAATAGACATTTGGAGGGATCGCGAACAAAAAAAGTGATTTTTGATAAATTGAGACGTTTCAAATTCAGGTTTTTCTACGCTATGAACGTTTGCGATTGGTTCAAAGAGAAAGCGAGCAATCCAATACACTAACATATTATCATAAAAATCATAACTCTGTATTTATGCTCTCTCCTTAGACCCACCGGAGGTTTCTTAAAATATGACGGCACCATTACAGCCTTAACTCGAGGTAATTTACTTTCTCCTTCATAAGAATTATCTGGCAAAGAGCCGAACTTTCTCCACAGCATTTCAGTCTCAGAGCATTAATTTTTCCTATTTTATTCGTTTATAAAAAATATATTAATAAAACTGGCTGTTCTAAAGTTCTACTAACAATAAGACAAGATAGGTTATAGTGATGCATTCTTTCTCCTCAGACAAAAGTCATCGATGAGCTTCCTCCCTTGTTGTTCTCCCTTTCCATTACCTCTCGCTTTCCATTAGCATCTCATTCGATGCAAAACTTGGTGAAAGAGAAGCAGTCAAAAAGGGTAAAGAAATGAAAACGAATGTCAAAGAAGAAAGCATCCTAATAATTACCCTTATCACTAATGATGTGACTTTTCAATCCGGGTTGAAGGAGAAAAGCGTAAATGAGAGAGACGCGCTATCTACCTATAATAATATTACTAGCTCTCGTCAACTTAATGAGCTTAAGTGAGTGCGGTTATATAAAACGGAATGAGCGACGGAAGGAAACATTAAAATTTTATTGATTGAACACATCCTTTCTGTGGCTAATTTGTTGTGGGATTTGAGAATGTGGAAAATAAATGGTTTTTTTCGTGGCTTCTTTCTCCACTTGTTTATACAATTTGATTTGAAGGTTAAACTTAATTAGGCTCCTTCATTAAAATCATATTACTTAATTCTGACATTTCTCCAGCTAATTTTCTCCCTACCTGAAACGTGCTTCGGTGGCACCCTCTTGATCTAGCAGAGCAAGTTGAATTAGTCGCAGCACAGTCACATATGCCCCCATTACAGATTGAGTTGGGATCCGCCAATTGGCTAAAATTGTATAAAATAATTAATTTTGAAACTGGTAATTTTAGGGAATTATGTAGCAATGAACTTTAAATAAATTATACCATTGAATATTCGAGTGACAAGCATATCCTAAAGATGTGGCTGAGAAAACTCCTCGATACGTTGGTAAGCACCGTGCCCTGTCGGCAGAAGGCGCATAAGCTACTTCACACACACACACAGAACTTCCATCCAACTTTCTCTGACAGAATGCATGAGGTGTTGTGCACTCAGCGTCGGAATCACAAGGTTGGCCAATTTCTATGTAAAAGCAATTTAATAAATAAAAAAGGAAATTAGTATACCTACTTAGAAATACAAATTCTTGCTATATTTCCTGTTGACACTGCTTGTTTGACAGCTTTCTTAATTGCTCTTTCTTAAGAATTTTTGAACTTCCCTTGAAATTTAAGGCGAATCTATCAGTAACTAATTCTCAACTTTTGGTAAGCCGACTTTTGCAAAATGTCTGTTTGCACACGTGCTTTCTCTTTCCTAAATCCACAAGATGCATTGCTTCAATGCAGAGCCCAAATATTGCAAAATCTACAAAGCGGTAACCACCTTCAGATCAATTGTAAGTTGTCCTCCCTCGGGATAAGTAAACAAGGAGTTTCTCTAGAAAGCTGATGAAGCATTTCCGTAAGCCCTTTTGCCAACGATTTCATATGACCAATAGCGATTATTGAAATAAACAAATTAGAAAGGATTTACACAGAATTCGAATAGAAATGAGTGGCTGGATTAAATTGAATTGTTTTTGAAAGCTTTGGAAAGAGAAAAGATAAAGGAAATTTTACTCGACACTTTCTAGGAAAATAATGTGGAGCAAGAGCATGTGAAGGATTATGATATTAATTTCATAAGCTATGTTTTCATGAGAGAAACTACAAAACGCAAACACCTGTAAAACCCTTAATGCTCCACACCCACAAAAAACATAAACTGATCCCAGCGGTGCAGCTTACTCATATGAGATGCATTCATTTTCATAAACGGATTATGATGCTAACTTTAACCATTAAGGGCTACACGATGATGGTATTTCATTAAAGGTGCACCTGGCTCCCATCATGTCACTAAAACTTTCCATTTTGTATCACTAAAGATTACAATAGAGAATTTATCCCACCATTAGTGTACTTTTCAAGGTTGTTTCAATGTACTTTTAATTAATGGTATATTTATAAATTAGCTAAAAGTTTATCCAAAAAAAGTGAAGGACAAGGTGAAAGTTATTAGGGAAGTATCTCAACTTACTCGTGCTCTTTGCCTGGCATCGCTTCGTATACCCGTCCATTTGTTTCCCAGACTGACACTGGCATCTTCCAAAGACTCTGGGCACGACAAACTTGCAATAACTCCCTTTATCCGCCAGACCGCACTGGTGATTATCGAAACAAACCTCTCCAAGCTTGGAAGCTGCAAAGAGAAAACATTTCACTTAACAAAGTCTCTCGGAAAACCTTCAAGAAATTATTAGTGGTTCAAAGAAGAGTCCACTCGAGCATTTATACTTTAATCCCCAATTAGTAAATAATCAATTTGGTTCAGAAAACCTCTTCAGGCTATGGTGAAAGTTAATAAGCACTGAATTCCAACTCAACTTTTCATATCCAGTAAAGCATAACGTACTTATGTTTCGCTTTCATCTCTCATCTAGAATGAAACCTGACTTATCATTTCCTACTTTCTACGAACGCAATAATAAATAATTAATTTGCTCAGAGTCAACTTTCTTGCTATTTCACGCCTTCCATTCCCAATGGGATAATTCATGCACGAAATACTACTGAATCATAATAAGCGTTTCCTACTTCCTGGAAGACAACTTTTCTTAGGTAGGCGCGGATGCTGCAGACTATATCATTAAGATTTATACTCGGTTTTTCTTTAAACCTCGCATTTTTCTCTAGAGTGACATTTTCACCAATATCAATGAGACTTGCTGTGTATTATGTCTCGCTGCATTGTGCAAAAAAAAGTTTTTATTCAAGGCAAAACCAGAACCAGCTACTTACCCACTACTTTTTCACAAAGAAAAGTCGAAAACTATAGTTAGACAATTATTAAGCACTAAATCATGATGCTCTTTGTATTCTATAAATACATGCAGAAAAAAACTGCGAGTAAGATGAGCAGAGAAAGGCTTTCTCAAGTAAACTATTTTCCAAGTGAATTTCCAAGAATGGAATATATCATTAAAGTTGAACATGAAAAAGAGAGTGGGATCCGAGA
>JAHZMU010001935.1:0-15442 GCA_027743725.1 Rambutsinella grinnellia | reverse complement strand
ACAGGAATTCCGGATGGTGAACTGCTTCGGTTCAAGGGAGATTCGTCTGGTTCATCTACAATTGGGGAGCCTATTCGCCTCGGTCCTAATTTTGGCGAAGTAGGGGAAGTCGCAAGTCGTGGGATTCTCGACCCTCTTATCTCGGACAGAGGTGTTGTTGAAGTAGGCGTTGTTGTACGCTCCTTCTCCTCAGGAATTGGGGGAGTTGCCGTTCTTTCTGTTGTGGGGTCTGGCGTTCTTAATCGAAGACTTTCAACAGACGCAGAGAGTCTTGACACTGAATCATCCACGCTTCTTGCTACGCTAGTTTCTCTCTCCGGAATCGTATTCGTTCCAGTTGTCTTCTGCCTTGGCTTATCCGTATTGACTCCAAAGGACCTCGAATGCTTTCTAAGCGCTGGCTTCTCTACGGGCGCAGGAGGTTCAGTTGTCATTACTCCAATTGTCCTCTTTGCCGGCTTTACCTCTTTCACTTTATCAGGAACGGTGACAACTCCAACGTCTTTGCAAGTTGGCTGTAGAGAATATCAGAGTATGAAAAATATTCAGACAATGCAGATTAGAAATCTTTTACCTTAACAGTACAACCCGTATCTCCCGTCTTAGGTTTTGCCAAAATCCCCGAGTTTTTCGTCAGCACTCTGGGCTTAGCTAAGCTCTTTTCACCTTCCTCAGCAACAGGCACTGTTTGCACTCCGCAGTCGACCTTCTCAACAATTTGCAAGACGCGGACAGGACTTGTTGCCTTGAACTCGTGCTCCTTCACTTGAACCCCGACATCAAAGTTGCGCACGCGTCTCCGAATCGTTGGGATGCTACCAGTCGGCGAAATTGCATCTCGACTCGATGACCTCTCCAAAACTTGAGCGAATAAGTCCGTACTCCCTCCAACGCCTATGGATCTGGTGCGAGGCATTGTATGCGTAACGCCGACATCTCTCGTAAGTACACTTTTCCCAACAGAAGCGTCCCTTGTCTTCCTCCTGGGCGGAGCTACTGGAGACACTGAAGCCTTTTCCTTTGACTTGCTCGATATCTGTTCCTCCAGCTTTGAGCTCCTGTGCTTCTCATTTTCAAGGAGCTTCATCAGTTGCCTTTTCTCTTCCTTGAGAAGGGTTAGCTTCACCTGAAACAGAATAATTTCATTCCTCTTGTTTAAAACTTATCCAAAAACACATCAACCCTTCATATTTACCTCCAACTCTGGAATAATTTTGATCTGCTCCTCCAAATAGTCAATCCTCTTGTCATTCTCCCCATCTCTCTTGTACCCATTTTGCTGGAAGCTATGGCTATAAATAGAATCCGATCCTGTTGGCAGGCTACTGTTACTCTCCTACACAAAAAATCATTTCCCAATTATTATTCAAAACCAATTTCACATTTTCCAATATCCACTCACAACTCGCAAGTCCTTAATTAGCGAGCCCGTCTCCTTCATAATCACAGTCGAAGCACTAGTCGAAGTCGTCGATCCCTTATTGCTCAAGCAGTTACTTGAACTCATCAATCCAATAGCTGAACTCTCCTGTTGGTACTCTCTCGCTGCCGGCTTGATCCTCGGAAACGTGTGGAACTTTTGGCTATCCGGGATACTATAAGATAGCGTTGGTCTCGTCCTCGACAGAGCCTCCTCGAAATCAGTCACTGCTTCAGTCAATCCATTCCCCAAAATGTTTTCGTACCCTGATGAACTCAAACTTGTATCGGGGAATCGAGTGCTTCTCTGAATTATCTCGATTTCCCTCACAGACTTCAATTGACTGATCCAGCTCCCACTTTCTTGATCCCCATCCTACAAAAAGTCATGGAGTGAGTGACGAGACTATCCAAATACTTTTTTACTCGTATTAAAACTCTCGAGTCAAAGTAGCTATTTTAGAACTTTTCATCTCATCTTCTGTAGATATGCAAACGCTCCTATTTCTCTCTCCTTTTCCTACTCTCTAGTTGAATGTGAAAGACTAATTTAGAGTATTTTTTCATATCTCCTCGTCTCTTTTTTGTCCCCTAAACTCACAATGGAAATGCTAATGGAGTCAGATTCAAAGTCATATGAAAAGTGTGATAAAAAGGCGAAGCTCGTTAGACTCACATCAAACTAATAAAAACCGTTCAGACTCACACTAAAGAGGATCTGACGAGATTCTCTTGTTCACTACAACTATTTTTATCAGAGAGGAAGGCATAATATTTTTTTTTGCTAGATGAACTCTCTATTTTTTCCACTTGCTATTATTTACTATCTATATGCTTACAAGTATTGAGAAAAATCTACTCATTCCCATACTATAAAAAAACTGTTTCCCTCTGTCAGAAATGAACACGACAAGAGTTACATATAAAAACAAATTACTTTTCATAATCGCACTCATGAGAAAGAAACCTTATCTTGTCACCCTCGACTGTTAAGAAAATATTTTTCTCTGTAGAAAAAACAAACATAGCACACCATCTATCTCTTAAATTGGGCAAAATGCCACTGTTTCTCGAAGCGACTCTAATTACTTTATCGGTTTACAAGTTCCTGCATAAAAAGAGAGGATGCTTTCGACTTGATTATGAAAATTTTCTTACCTGACGAACAGTAATGGATGGCTTTGGGACTCCGAGAAGCTTGTCCATTGATTGTCGCTCACACCTCCACTTATCCTTGAGGGCTTGTAGTCGCTCCACTTCACTCTCCCTCGAAAGCATCTTTTTGGTGAAGGGGACGAAATCGACGTCAATGTGGTAGCCATAAGGGCAACACCGGCAACGGCTGTCCTCGTACCCATACTGGAGTACACTAAGGCCACTCCCGATACTAGGCATCTTCCAAGCTAATTGATTGGCACGCGCTTGAGCCAACACCTTTCTTCCTACCCGATTACTTGCACTTCTGTAGAAAACAAAAAAAATCGCACTATTTCACTTCGGAAAACTAGTTTTTATTAAAATCTGATTCAAAAATAGTCACAGTATTAGGAAACAGTGATTGTTTACATTTTTTCTTGCTTTGAAAAAAAATGCTGAAGAAAATTGATGGAAAAGATTTGACATGTGCGTTGGTATCCATGACGTTTAATGGAGCTAATGCTTATGCTCATCTAAGAAATGACCCTTGTCCTTGTCCTATTTAAGAGCTTATTTGCTACATCCGGTTGACACTTTCGTGACAACTTTATCAGCTTTAATTTAGTAAAAATAGGTCGGCTTTTATTACTTTTGGCCTTTACACTTAACGGTTATAGTGTTTTGTCACAACAAAGCCAAAGCTTATCACTTACAACTCTTCAATACAATTAATTTAGCTAATTTAGAATTTAGCTAATTCGTTTTCGCAAATACGTGATAAATATTAAATTACTAGAGCTATATAGCAATCTCTAAACTTTCAAAAACCTTTAAAAAAATGTACAAAGGCCCCAACACCAACGCAACGTGTAAACAGCCCCGCCACTCTAACTGTAAACTGGGCGAGAAGTAGGTTCCGGAACGCATAAAAACGACTTTATCCTTAATATTTATCACTCCTCCTCCTCCTCTGCAAACGAAAACCCCATAAAATCTGCTCAACATAACCAAAAGCTTTAAATGCTTTCATACATTAAACTACACTTGACTTGTTCAGAGCCATGAATGAATATGCACCGACATGATCATAACTTTTACTCTTTTTCACGCATCTCATTTTTTTAGGCAGATGATAAGATTTGCGAATCGGAAATTCCAGTAAGCATATTTTGATGCATAATTAAAGGGGAGAGCCACTCCTCATTTCTTATCAAGATTTGGATTGTTCCAATGACATTAAATCATATCCAGCTTGTTTTATCGATTAGATCAATACACGTCCACAAATATTTTGTGCCTCCAACTAAGCCACTCCTCATTTCTTATCAAGATTTGGATTGTTCCAATGACATTAAATCATATCCAGCTTGTTTTATCGATTAGATCAATACACGTCCACAAATATTTTGTGCCTCCAACACTCAAAGACTAATCGACTAACTCGTCTGATCTATTTAATTACTTAATTTCTCAACGTGTAGAAAATTGAGCTTGGAATGAGAATTCAGAGCTGACAAGCAAACTTTTGCCTTTGGCCGTTCTCGCATGAAGAAGTTGGCAAGCATGACATAATTGCCTTGAAGATGTAGACAAATGTTTAGAAAATTATAAACGCTTCATTCTTACATTGGAAAAGTAAAGTCGCGATGCATCACAGAGCTTCACCAAATACTCTGTAATCATAAATCATAATAAAAAGTAACATAAAGACAGAGGAATGAATTGATGCTGTTTAAAAAGCACGTCTCCTTTGCTCCTACTCAACTCACTTTCTATATTTTTAAAGATGATCAACCTATAGCTTCATTAATTCTGGTTGAGCCACAGCACAAGATGTAATTAAATGCGGTGTAAAAAAAGACAAGAAAGTTGTGCATTTTCATAATTAAAAATTTACATTTTCAAGTGGATCATTTTAGTATGGAATTAGCACTTTGGACCAAGCTCTTTCAAAATAAATTGCTTAAGCATTAAAAAACGTCGTTTGATTGTAGAGAAATTCGTCAAGTTAATTGTATTTTGGCTTGAGGAAGCTGAATATGATATGTAATATGAGGTGTGAAGGATCCCTCGAGAGAAATTTGATCGTGCGTGAGGGTGGTTGGGTGACGTAATAAATATATACCCTTTTAGTCATTAATAACAGCTCACCTTCCAATTGGAAAATCACAGACGTAGCCAATTTACCACATGAATAGGAGTCATTCGATAACAAAGTTTTAAAAAAATCAAGTCATTAACCAGACAAAGTTTACTGCTCCATGAAATAGTTAGCTTAAAAGCTTATTTGAATGAGCTCATTGATAGTAAGTCATCCAAGATAAGGTAATTAGGGCAATTAGGAAAGATATGAAATGGGATGTGGCTGAGTGGAAATGAGTTTGGATGATCCTACTCTTCTTTTTCAAAAATTCCATTCAATCGCTTTCCTTCTCCATTTACTTGATTTTTAATGAGTATTAGTTTTGGCGGAGAGAAGTGTGCTATGCATTTTAAAAGGTTTCTGTTCGAACGCCAAACGCCACGATTATCTCGTATGCCTACACACCTATCGCTCCTCTGCTGTCTAAACTCTCGACCTGTTTCCTCAAATCCGCGTGGGCATCCCAAGTACAGTTCAAAGGTTCGATTGTTTCTCAGCATCAGAGAACAAGTCGAAGCAGACAGACTTCCATAATCATATTGACTGGTCAGACTAAATATGAGTTGAGGACCTATTACATTATCATATTAATGTGTTTGATCATCATCTTCAGCTCTTCTTACTCGGCTCCTTCAGCTTAGATATTTAGGAGGAGGAGTAGGAAAAGAGAAAGCAGAAGAAAAAACTAAGCCAGGCAGTAAAAAAAATGCGTAAACTACTTCACTCCTTCACTACCTATTAAAGTCTGAAGAGTGTGGGATGAGTTAACATTTTCTCTATTGCAAACTTGGCCTTGTTCACGAGCTCTACGGAAGTGAGACCCACACAGATTTAGAGTTGCGTGTAAAACAAAACGATTCTTCCTTCACAATCCCCGTTCTGAACGGTTCTGTGCAATCTTTTGGGTTTTATGAGTGCAAAAATAAAAAATGTCAGTGTTGATGACTACGCCAATATTTGTGGTAAAACTATATCTGGCTAAGTTGTAAAATTCAGGTGCGATAGTAAAATTTTAAAACGCTTCATAACTCTTGCAAAAAATTCTCAACAAGAATATTCACGTTATATTTTTGTTGATGGTCGAAAAGAAATTAAATTTATGGTTGAAGAGTAAGTGATAATAAATTTCGGATGAATACTAATGGCTTCAAGTTGAATTCTACTCAATAATTAAAATTCAAGGAAATCAATGACGTTTTGCCTACTTTATGCGGGCAAAAACTGCGAGTAATTTGATATTTACTAAAAGAAATGTTATGCAATGACCTTTAAGCTTTTTTACTAGTGACCGCATTTCCAATCCGCATTTTATGACAAGTAACAAGGACCTATTTTTGTTACCTTAATGTCATTTCCTAATAAATATGGTCTGAAAAATTAAAGTAATTTTACGGCTAGTATCCACCTCTTAATAATTAAAAGCATTTCCCAAAATTGCCAGCTCGGAAATCGCTTGTCCTAAATACATTTGGGATAGAAAGAGTATTTCTATGAAAGGCGAATTTCTTTCTTACGTGCACTCTTCCATCCTTCAAAGAAATGGAAGAAGAGAGGTCCCGCTTCTATCCTGGAAGCGTGTCATCACTACCATGAGCTTGGAAACATCACTTCATTCACAATTTCACATGCGGAGCTGGAACTTCAATGCAGAAATATTTCACACTTTTCCACTCGGCACTTTACCGGACCTCTCGTATTCACTGATTATTTTTTATAAAAATAATACATTTTATTTCCTCCTCGATATTTTTCCAATCATAAACTCTTGAACAATTTTCCAAATAATTCCTCTCATCTATTTTTCGGGAAATAAATGTTGAAAGGGGATATTTTTATTTCAACAATTTACATGTTGAGAAATAATGAGCAATTGACTATATCCTACTTGGGCTCTGGTAACGTGCGACTGTTTACTAACAGCCACGAAATGAATGTGAAGGGGAGAAGATAAAAGTAAGTAGAGAGTGAGAGAGAGAGAGAGAGAGCCAACCTGTTCTCAATTGGAGAGATGGATACACCTAAGGGCATATATATAAACGCTTTGCATTCTCTCCATCTCCTCCACTACTCTAAAGAACTCTATTAGGCAATAGGCTCTTTAATAATCCTCAATACTCAACACTGAACACTCACATTCTTCTCCATCCCCTTTTAACCAGATTTCGTGTGCGAGTGAATAACGAAAAAATGTGCAATGAAATAGGATACATTATCCTTGTGGCGAGTCGTGTCGTGATGACCTGTCGACGATCGAATCTGGTGAAATTTTTAGTTCCACTTTAACCACCCATCGCCTACACGGTCTATAAAAATATGCGAATACAAAAAAATTAGATAACTTGGTTAATTTTAGATTTAAATGAGCTTTTAATTTTAAACGTTTTGGGAGGGATTATGCATTTATTAATTTCACTTATTATTCCGATTTTAGGCTTTTATTAAAGAAGATTGATTGAGATGATGATTTCGTGATTTTGAGTTTGATATTTTCCTTTGTTTATAGAGAGTCCTTCTCTAGATGGATATTTACAACTTGTCCTATTGATGATAAAGTAGGTGGTAGACTTGAGAAGCTTGAGACGTATGAAATTTTTGTTATGAGGATGTGGCGGTGTGTGTGCGAGACTTCCTTATTGTATTTCAGTTAAATTAAAAGCTATGCAGAGGTGTCATGTTGAGCGTGACGCGATTCACGAATGTTATTGGCAAAAATTATTTGAAAGTTTTGTCTTTGCTGAGAGATAAAGTGGTTAATGGAGAGGATACATTTGCCCGTTGATTGTTACAGAAAGTGTCGATTTTGCATGGCATGCTAAATGCTTTGGGAATGCAGACATTGCACGAATCAAAATGGGGAAGATAAAGATGCATTTTCTAACAAGTAAGTGTATTTAGCATGTCATGAAATTATTAAATGCGTAAAGATCATTTTGGTAGTGGAAAGGTGCTGATATTTGCTATGCTATTTGTTTGAGAGAATTTGGCAAGAGCAAAATTATCAGGATTAATCTCGTCTTCATTTGGTATTTAATCATAATAAATGAGGAGAATACTTGTTGAAGCTTTGTTGCTGCTCCACATTTCAAATGTGATTGACAAGCAGTGCAAAATGAATGTTTTTTTCAGAGGATCAACCTTGATCATTTTCCCTTTTTGAAGAAGGAGGACATTCTGAACAAATAATGTGGCCGCCCCGTTTGACATAAAAGGCGAGTGCAAAATGCTAAAAGTAAATACCTGCATAAATAACACCCTAAAAACATTTTGTACATCAAATGTTAACAATTAAATGTGAAACACTTTCTAAACCTCAGATTAACTCGGAAAGAGTGGCGGAAAAAAAGCTAAAATAATATTTATTACTCGTGGCAAAAAAGGATCTGAAATTCTTTAAAGATTAAAGCCATTTGAACTATAATAAATTGTTAATTTAAGGTTTACCTTGTCCGTGAAACGATTTGTTTAAAAACACCTAATCTATGACGGTCAAGCATAAAACACGCGAATCTCACACGGCACAAAGTGTTCCAGTGAGACTCACAAAGAATTTAAGTAGTTCATGATCAATCTCAATGCAATAACAATATGGGGTCATCGATTTCCACCGGGGAAATAGGTTACCTTTTGTTATAAATAGGGTAGCTTTATCAGTTATCACAATCATCTTTTATCACACTAATAATCCATCGATATTAAAATAGCCCATGTCACGCGAGTATTTGCGTGATTATGACATAATTACAGGTGAATAAAATGCTAAAAAGCATGGGAAACTGTCCACAAGACCTATTCAGTCCATAATTATCGGTAACTTTGTATTTTTATAATTAATCTAATCAAAATCTAACGTTAGAAGGTATTTTAATTTGAAGGCCAGTTCGAATTATACAGAGAAAAGATTCATCAAATACCATTAGCATTAAAAATATTGGAAAATTGTATCTCCGGAATTTGCTTGAATGGTTGATATTCCATTTTTATAGCATTTATACGCGAATTATTGCTCCGTCTGCGTCTCCACCTCTTCAACTGAATTATCAGTATTACTTGCTTCCTTTTCTTTAGCTTGTGTTGGTAGATGTCGTATCAGTTTCGACGCTCGCTCTCCCATTCTGAAAATTTTAAGCGAAAATGCATGCCGAAATTAATGGAATAATTATAACAAATGCATTTTTACACCCGTCTAGTGACTCCGTATGGTTGACAATTGAAAACAGACACTGACTTTACCTTCAATTTCATTCGGCAATAATTCTCCACTTGATTTACCTCACAATACTCAGCAGTGGCGGGTTGTAATCAATAAAATGGTATTTTATGCTTTGAACAATTTTACGGTCGCAGGGTAAGCTCCAGCACCAACATCTTGACGCTATTAAATTTGGTATTATGAACTATCCAAGTGATAATTGTGAAATTAGGTCCAGAACTTGCGCCTTGATTATGCGGATGAGTCTTTAAATGCAAAGACTTTTATAGGATTGGGAATCAGTGGAAATTTATTGAGAAAAAAAATTGTTTTGGTCACAATCAACATGCTTTGTTATAACCTTAAAATAAGTCTCTTATTTGGCATTAGGTTTTATTACAATTACCAAATTTTTTAAAAGTAGTCTATTCAAAAGTTTAATACTTATCAACAGTTATTTAAAGTTACTGCTACCTTTGACAATTCTCAACAGAAGGAGAAAAAGAGCTACTTAATCTATTTAATGCATAGATTATTTCTGAATTGCAAGGAATAAATTCGGATTAGAGAAATTTAATGTAAATTACATGCTATCTGTTATCCATTACTATCCACCAATTACAGGCAATTCGGAATGCATTCTTAATATTTACGTAAAACCAAGTTTCGTCATTCGCTCAAATTTTACATAATTTATCCTTGTCTGCTGGAATCACTAGCTCTTAACCTAGTGGGGCAGTTGAACGAGTATTTCAGGTACATACAATTTCAAAACACCAAAAAGTTTATGAGGGACTGTGGAAGTATGCGTTCCCCACTTGAAAATCTAATTAGCCCTCTTTGTTCAAAGAACTGCTGTTGACACTCGATTTCAGAGAGGAGATTAGCCATGTCAAACTTTGGCATTTCCTATCTCCAAACCCGCTCCTCTCTACGAATTAATTTCATATTAATTACTTTCCATCCAGCTTTATTTGGGAGTAGCGGAACTAGTAAGTCGGGCTCAAATGACAACCTTGCCTATCAAGTTTACTGCTGACCTTGAGATTAGCATTTTGTAGTAAAATCCATGATCAATACTTTGTAATATCAACTCCCCATCAAAGAAAGTAAACCGTGAAATTTATTACCTTGAAATTCATACCAATATTAGCTTTTTAGTTGGAATTCAAATTTTAATATCAATACGTAAAGTATCCATGTAAATAATTCAGTCATACATTATTTCACCAGGTATTTTTTCCTGGTTGCGTCCTTGCTATTTTCTCCTTGAACGGTAAGCCTTGCTTTTATAACAAAATTTGCTTGTGCTTTTTAACTAACATTAATTAAAGCTTTTCCTTCCGCATCCCCAGCTTCTGCTTAATGGCAATAAATTAATAATCAAGTTGGTAATTTGAACTACCTTTGAGAGTTGATGGTGAACAAAATAATAATACTTTTCTAACGTTTCCCCAAATATTACGTGATGTAAGAAGCGAGAAAGAAATCAGGCTGAAAATTGGGAGAAAAGCGTAACTTTTTCGTTTTACGCTTTCCCCGTTTTTTTAAAATACAATTTGCTCAATTATTTTTTATGATTGAGAGGGGAGAAGGGGAGAGATGGAAATACTTAAATTTATTTATAATATGGAATGGTTGAGTAAGAAATTCTTTTTTCACTTTGTATTCTTTTAGCTATCACCAAATCAGGTATCAAATTCATTTCTTTCAATAATTGCGTTGAAAAGAGCGTTTATTTCACTGGCATCAGAATCACAGCAAGGATTACTTAATGAATCAGGTTTTCTCTTATTTTTTTTACACTCACACTCTCTTTGATCCACGATAATTTAGAGGTAACACGTAGGAAGTTAGATTTGTAACGTTTGTAATTATTATATTATTTCTTTTAATTATCTTTTAATAATACCGACTAAATTACTCTGTACATGATTGACACTTGAGATGAATAAGGAGTTGAGTTGTGGAATGAATGATTGTTCTTGTTTAGCTACATTTTTTTACCATTTAAATAGCAGTCTGCAATAGCATTGGACTATGTCTGGAAATTTTATCGGGAGATTGTATAACGTTGCCTCTACTCGTGTCAGAAGTGAATCTAGTTGGTTCGTTGGAATGATTATTACTATGAACGGAATGAATGTAATGTCCGTGTGTGACTAAGCAAACATCCCTTCTATAATTAGAAGGTTGTGAGGGCGGAGGAGAGTTCCGGTGTGGGGACTTTAAAGGGGAAACGTGCCTTCTGCAATGGTCCGGTGTATTGGAGTTGGAGAGTTGGCTGTGTTTCGTGGAATTAGAAGAAATGGATGACAAGCCGACTCCACTGTCATTCGTTCTATCACTAAAGTTCGAGTCTTGTCTTAAATAGCATTTGGCTACGGGTGTGCCCTGGATGCTGGAGTTGTTGAGATGGCTTCCACAATCTTCTTCATTGTCGCTCTCTGGAACTCGGGAAATGGTGTTGGAAATTACGCCTACGCCCGTGCACGCCTGAGTGGAACGGCAGCTGGTATTGCCTGGTTGGGAAGGGAGAAGGTTGAGAATGCCCAGTGGGCCCACTTCCGACATGCCGTCTTCCGAGCAAATCATGAGTACAGAGTCATTTGAAAGAATACTGCAGACAGAGTCTTGTCTTACGAATTTGGCACGTTTCGAAGTAGCTGGCGTGGTCTCTGAACTGGAGACGCGTGTACCATTCGAAACACTCACTGTTGGCCTGTAAGAGGCGTACGACTTTTGTCGAATTAGGTTCGGAGGGAATTTGACGCGTGGCTGGGTTTGCTGCTCTGGCACAGTCAACGACCGAATGAACGGAGGTTTACAACTACGGCCATTACTAAAGGATACATGTGTGGAGTCATTAGGCTTGATGACAGTGGGCGAGTCGGTTGGGGCTCCGTTCATGCTGTTGCAATTAGTCATGGTGGAGTTGATGGAGCTTTGAGGTGTCAAAGACTTCATGGAAGACCGCTTAGGACTTTTACCAATGCATGGCGCATATCTCGGTTGATAGTCGGCAGTGTTGGGTGGCAGCCCTTGGTTATCATACAAGGTGGAATCATTCATGATTGGATTGCCCACTCCACATCCGTTATCCGAAGACTTTCTCTCTTTATCCTTGCTTGTTGGCTGTTGCCTAGAATCCTCTTTGGGAAGGGGCTTGAAGCCAAACAATCCATATAAAAGTCTTGTGATCTCTTCGCAAGCTATTTTGTTTCGGAAAACGTAGATGAAAGGGTTTAAAACGGATGATAAGAGCATTCCTAACACGCCCAAGAATTTCGCCCAGTCTGATTTTGCCGAGGAATAAAATGGGGATGGAGCATGACGGTCGTGGAAGTAACCTCTTGTTCCATGCCTATTTGTTAGCGAGTCTAATGGCACATCCATTTCTCCTACCGTTGCATTATCAAACACAACAAGTTCTTCCAAGCTACTATTCTCGGAGATTTCGTTAATGAGCATCAATGTAAAGTGAGGGGTCCAACAGACAAAGAAAGAGGCCAAAACAAAAAAAGCGGTTTTGATGGCCCGACCCTCCTCCCGGAAGAGAAGAGAAGATGAACTGCCATTAGAGCTCCTTCTCCTAGATTTCTTCGTAGGAACAATCTGTCCAATGGAGTTTCGATGAGTAGCCATAGCCACACTTCCTGCCATCGGTTGACGAGTGAAAGGGTTCATGTAGTGGGTGAGGAAATCAATCCCTTGCGGAATCACACTTGTTGAGCCATCCATTACAGTAAGAAGTTCCCCAGAAATGCTATGCTTCCTCGTTCGTAAACAGTTTTTATGGGATTCAATCGACATTCGAATGTATAACCAACAAAGGCCAATGAATGGAAGGATGTAGCCGACAGTCGTTTGAATTATGGTGAAAATTATGTGCAGATTTCGCTCTACTTCTAGTTCATGCGGGATTATACATAAAAGGATGTACGGAAGGGCTAGAGCGATTCCACTTAGCCACGCTAAGATTATCATCAATTGACTCCGGCTTCGTGTAATTGTCATGGAGTAGTGGAGGGGACTTGTGACAGCGTAAAAGCGATCAGTTGCTATTAAAAAGGTGGAGAAGACTGCGCTGAATATCACCGAACTTGATACTGTTGAGATCACATCGGAAATACATGGGAGGAGGAAGTAATCATTTAGAATTGTCTCGAAGAGGATGAGAGGCGCGATTATGCTCGAGATCAGGATGTTGGCTGTGACCAGGCTCAGGACAAATCTGTTAATAGACAAAAAAACCATTTTAATCCAGATTAATCGCTGACTATCCAATGCAAGTGCTCATCTTTCAACACATGCCAGGTTGTCAGTGAAAATAAAAAATGCTCACATCTAATTGTAATTAAGGATGTAATGCTTTAGTTATTTTTAATTCAAAATTTGGATAATAGATTTAGATAAATTCTCCATTAAAGTATTGAATAATCTATTAATTTAGGTAAATTAGTATTTGCCATTTTGCTCAACGCCACCATCCTTCCCCTTATCATTCTTGACTTGTGATGAGCTTTCTGTGTCGAAAACGACTGTCCGATTCTCTTTGTCGTTGACACGAATGGAAAAAATGCACTCCTGTAAATAATGAAAGATGTTATAACTTTGTGCTAAAAACAGTTTCCAGATTAGGAACTATACAATTCTCTTCTACATAAACATGCCAACTTTAATGTCTTGAGTAATAACACGTTCCATTCTAGAAAGTGCAGTCAGCACAATCAAATTTCCCAGGACAATACACGGGAACAAGTTTCTTCTAAAAGAAGGAACACATCGCATCTAATTACTACTAGAATAGTTGTCCCTTTAGAAAATATTCATTAGACGTAGGAAGACCAAAAATAAACTTACCTTTGGCATACATAGACATGCGGAGAGCAGGCATGTAATTCTCCCAGCAAATGACAGCCCCTACTTTGCCCAAACTGGTGGGGAAAACACTGACCGTTGAGCCATCTCCGTATCCCCAACAAAGTCTTTCCGCTGCTGTAGGCATTACCTTCCTGTGCTTTCCTAGGTAGTCCCCTTGGTCGTTGAAGAAGACGACCGTACAATACAAAGTGCCCCCTTCCCTCTCCACAACTCCTACGACCAAGTGCATGGAGAACTCTTTGGCAATCTCTCCAAGCTTATCAACAACTGGACCCGGGATGTCAACCGAGCTTTCCCAGTAGGTCCGGAATAACTCTCGTCCTTCATTGCTGCGGCTACCTATTATTGTACCGAAGGCTGTCCCCCGAGGGTAGCAAGTAATGAATGCTTCGGGGAATAGGATCAACTTTACCCCTTTTGACGAAGCTGTTTTACACAAACCCCGGATCTTTTCAAGGGTTCCTTCAACATCGAATATTTTTGGGGAGGCTTGCACAACAGCCACTTTCACAATTGATTTATTTTTTAAACTTGCTGACATTTTCACCCGGAATGTTTAAGAAAATTCGAATTTAAGATATAGCAGTGTTGATAGGACGTTGCAAGGACAAGTAATGCAAAAAAAATATCAGATATTGAATAGAAAATGTGTGGATATGGTTGGGTAAGAGTGGATTGTCAACTTGAGTCAAGCCGAGAGTCTTGTGCGGTTATGTAAAACATAAGAGCGTCTTCTCCTCCAAACCATGTTAAAAAAAGTGTATCTATGTCAAGCAGTAAATAAGCAGGGTAATACTCGGTGGAGTTGAGACGGCTTGTTCCATGATGTGATTAAATGTTCAAGAGTCCTTGAAATGATAAAACTTGTCCTATTCGCATGGAATCATCCTCCACATCAGATACGAGACAAGCTCAATATCATTATCGTAAGAGTGGATAAGATAATTTCCTCTATCTTCTCTCCTCTCCCAAAACATTTACATGAGGCTTCGCACAAATTTCACTCCATTTCCAATATTTTCAATTTTGCAAATTCAATTAGGATATGATTGGCCTATTAGTTTAAATTTGCAATTTGATTTTAAAGAAATCATTACTTCATTAGCTGAATGGAAAGGGTGTAGCTTGCTAGTTAGAATTTTACTCTTTCCACACTGATTTCTCTTCATCTTCTCCTCAGCTTCATCACAGGACATAGCGTCTTTCAGAATTTACAAAAGATGTTTTTGAATGTGGAGCATCCTCATCACAGATCGTAGCCCACTTTCGCATAATAAAATGCTACCTTCCCATTTCTCCATATTTCTTGATCAATTTAAAGAAAATTTATTTGTGTATGGAGAAAGGAAGAAAAGCAAATATTATTTACACATTGCTCTTTCCATCACTACATATTTGCTAAAAGAAGGAAGTTTCCATTTGGAAAACTTTTGCCGTACACAGCCATAAAATATACTTCTTTGGTTTCTCCTTTTATTAATGTACTTATGACAAAGTAGGACGCGTTTGATACCCCAACTTTTTCTTACTAAAAGATAAGTCAACTTTGATCGTGATTATTATTATGAGGGGAATAGGAGAGTCCCACTTTTCATGTCAACTTTCCATTGTCCTAATTTTCTAATAGGGTAAAAATCTATTCACTACCTTTGCGTAGGAGAATCCCTAAT
>JAHZMU010001934.1:0-18113 GCA_027743725.1 Rambutsinella grinnellia | reverse complement strand
AGAAGGAATGGCCCTACAATCTCTACAAAATAGACTGCTGATGATCATCATCCATGACTGGAAGAATAAGCAACAACTTTTGATCTACTCTGGGTCCCCACACAAATTTTTCTAGCTGCCAAAGAGAACACTGGGAAATCAAAGAGACCACAGAAAAGCTATAAATGGCATGCTTACCAATGTCCTCCGCTGATTTCCCCAATTTATACAGAAAAAAGATGGGCGAGAGCTTCACCAAAAAAAAGATTATAATTCCGGATAAAAATTCCGGCAGGAAAGAGATCTGATGTTGAATAACAAACGGATTAGAGGAGGATGAAAATTGCGAAGAAAAAAAACTCTTTCTCTCTCATCTCACCCACCGCCTCTATCAATAATGCTATTGACTTACTGGAAAGTGCCCTCAATTCATATAATATGTATGACAAAAGAGAATCAGTGTTTGGAAGCATTTATTTTTAAAATGGAAAAGTAGTTTGGCCCAGTCTCGTTTTCAAGTCGAGCTGGAATAGTTGCATTGATGTTAGCATAACGATTGTCTTCTTTGTCAATAGGTAAAGGGTTAAAATGGTGGCTGAAATGAAGGGAAATATTCTTCTAACTGATGAATCGGTTATGGTCTGGAATTGTTCTTGTTTCCTCCAATGCATATATATTTTGCGTTTGTTTGCGACTTTGAAAGTTGAGAGTTGGTAAGCAAGGCCATAACCGTTGCTATATAATGAAAAGTCCTCCCTACTCGAGTTCCGTCTCGCTCAAAGATTCCACATAAAACAAAATAGAATAGCAAGAGTCACATGGAGAAGGGGATATATAGAGCCCTGCTCACTCTCCCTATTCTTCCCTTCATGGTAAAGATGGTTATTCGGAGAGCTTCAATTTCCAACCTACTTCATCCTCTCTCCTCTTATAGGGGGAAAGCGTTGGGCGTAGAGAGTTACAATCGTTGCCAGATAGTTTGATGTAGGTAGGAAATGGTAGCACAACTCCTCCACTTGCGGGGAGTTCACAAAAGTACCCGATGAGCTTCCATCTCTCCTCAGTTCGTTTGGAGAAGTTGCGAATGAAACGTTCCTTTGGTAAAGTAGGGAAGGAAGTCGTTCCTCAAGAGAAAGTGTTGGAAGATATCTAAAGGCAAGAAGAGGGAAGCTCTTGTATACTTTTCCCCCAGAATCTGAGTTAGCAAAAGTATAAATAATAAATAAATAAAAAAAAAGAATATTCTCCCTTCTGGAATTTTAAACGAGAAATCTACATAAACATTGTCATCAATTCTCACGAACTCGATTTTCCACAGCTGTAATAAAAAGTGGGCTTTTCTGTCTCCTGCCATCTTGGATAGGAATTGTTGAATATTTCTCACCAGAAACAAAACAACAACTCGAGCCATTGAGCTAATTTTTCTTGTTTCTTCACCAACCGCTTCTTTAGTCTGATCGTTGGGGAATTGTCTGGAGGAAGGGGATATCGGATAGTCCATTTCTTGAAGAAGAAACTCTTTTCCTTACACTCGCATCCATAAAAGAAGAAAAAACTGATTCTCAACGGCGACCGCCCACAGTTGTCCCTGTTGTCTTTTTGGGAAGTGGAGTAGCTGTCGTGCAAGTTGTTGGTAGAGTGGTATTGTTCGCCAACACGAGATGTTCGTGTCCCCCCTCACTTGATGGTTTATCAAGGAGAGAGCTTATCTAGAAAGAAATAAATTGTGAGGGATTTCTACCGTTTTGTTGTGTGCCCTGTGACGGGTTCCTCTCTATTGATTGATATAGAAACAGTCAGAGTTGTTCCCTCTCACCCTCCTTTCTTCCATTTCGGATAAGGTGAAGAAGGACCAGAGCCAACTGTGCGAATCCAGATTGTTCACGGAAGTTTATACAGCCTTCCTCTCATCTCCCGTAGTAAATTATCAGCGGAACAACTAGAGAAACAAATTTTTCTTTCTCAACCTACGTCCACCGGAGTAAAGAAAGAGGAAAAGAGAAACATTTTTTGTGTACGAGATCAAGCATAAACATCTCATCGAAGGAGAAATGGCTTTCAAGGCAGTATCCCTCAACGCTGGCACTCTCTCCCTTTTCTCTTTTCTGCACTGGTAAGTCGTACTCAACTAGCTTATATTTTTTCATGTCGGGTTCCCGCTGCTCGCGGCTCATATGCGAAACACCTAGGGAAACTGAGAATGAGCTTATATTTCCGGTGAAGGGGCCCCCTCCTTCCATAAAAAACATTTTGCAATGAATGGGCGGAGAAAGGAGAAAGACTTTATTACTTCTTTTAACACACTCCAAGCAATCATCACTTTAATGGGTAAAAATGTTGAGGCTTTAGCATACGATCGCCTTCCAACTTTGATTTTAATCTTCCCTGATGGAACCAAACTGTAGGGGACATTGAGAGAGAGAAAAGTAAAGTTTTTATATTGGCTTCCTATCACCTTCTAAGAAAAAATGGTAGGTAAGTCCGAAATGATTCACTGTAATAAATTTTTTGACATGGTATGGTGAGAGTGACTATTATTTGGGGAACACGTTGAAGGCGTTGTGGTCTCCGGTGTGGAAAGCTGGATATGACTCTCGCCTCTTTCACATTCAGCTCCAATAATAAATGTTATAGAGGGAGAAAAAGACATTCCTCTTCTCCCCGGCTACGTTTCTCTCTCCTCCGTTTTTTTCCTTTGCGGAGAGAAATGATTTATTGAATATTCGGCCGGATATTGACAGTGAGAATGGAAGAGTGTCACAATTGGATGAGGAAATCAGGAAGAAATTGGATATAGACGGTGAAACTGATATGAGGAAGAAAAAAGTGTAACTGGTTTGAGAATATGAAAGGGAAAAGTAATGGATGAGGATTGAAAGTGGCTTGTTTCCGTCAGGATTTTCATTTCTGTTTGAAATCCACCTTGAGTGACTAGCTGAAGGGAGATAAAAAAAAGGTGATTTCGTATTGAGAGACAAACTGCGGAAAAATGGAAAAGCTCCTGAGAGTTAAATGCTTCATTAGTCATCTTAAAGAGAGCAATTTCTTGGGATACAATTGCGAAAATTTAGTGGAGAGGAAGTTGATTTCGTATTGAGAGACAAACTGTGGAAAAATGGAAAAGCTCGTGAGAGTTAAATGCTTCATTAGTCATCTTAAAGAGAGCAATTTCTTGGGATACAATTGCGAAAATTTAGTGGAGAGGAAGATGATTAAAAAAGGGAAAGCCTTGAATACCAAAGTCATCCAACTCATTTAGTCAGTGACCGTAATATTAGCTTTTTGAAGTGAGTAAAGCGCTGCAGTAATGAAACGCTGCGAGGAGTAGTTTGAGCAAGTCATAATTTGTAAAAGTGTGTTTTGCCAACCATTAAAATTGTATTTACTTTTGTATGCAGGGATTATACATGGTATAAAAGGGGTTTGCATGAAATGCCTGAAATATATTTTGTATGCATTGTCATCATCATTTTTACATGGCAGACGTGAAAGAAATGTGTAAAATGTTTCCCCATTTTTTCTCTCTTTTCTTTCTCTCTTTCTTTCTTTCTTATTCTCATGTTCCAAGTACAAATTGACTTCTTAAAGCTTCCTAAAGAGAAATGCATAGTGATGATGCTCCTTTTTTCTCGTGTCTGTTGAGAGAAGTAAAAGTTGGGAATGCTAATGCATCCCTTCTCCCACACTTTCATACGTCAAAATGTCATAAAATAAGAGCAAGTGAAAAAAAGTGGGAGAGAAAGTGAAGACTAAGTGAGAAGCGGTTATCATATTGATGCCTACAAAGAGAGTTGGAGAAAAGGAGAGAGAAAGAAAGAGGAAAGAATACTACGTGATCAACAAAGCAATGGGTTGGTGAGAATGAAAAATTAAGAGTGGGAAATGGAGCTCTCTTCTGGAAAAAATAGAGTCATCCCATCCATTTAAATTTTTCTTGGCGTTTCCCCTCAGAAACCAGTCGATTGGAATTGTCTTAGCGTGATTTTTGTTTTAAAAAAATGCAGTCCTAAACTAATGAAAGCCCCGAGTGAAAGTATTGCCGTGAGCTCCTCACTTTCCACTTTTCCCTTTCCAGTCACAAGGGTAAAATTAAAAAGTTGTCTGAAAAAGTTTCCATCAGCTGAAAGGTGTGTCTGACGAGATCAAGTTATTCCAATATTTCCTCTTTCTCATTTTCCATTTATTCCGCATTTGCATTCTATTCTAGATGGAAAAGTAGTTTAATGCAAACCCCCACTCTCTCTTTCGAATCTACCCACAAACAAATCCAACATTCAACCTACTTTTTTTCTCTTTTTTTAAAAGTTCAATTAAACTAAGTAGAAAATATTGATGAGAGAATTCGTTTGCCAGAAAAGAGTGAATTTGCCACCGTTCCTACTCTCTTTCTCTAATCAGCAGGTAAAATAGAGAAATGGCTGACAGTCGCAAATCTAATATGGCCCATCTTGCGTACANTTTCTCTTTTTTAAAAGTTCAATTAAACTAAGTAGAAAATATTGATGAGAGAGTCCGTTTGCCAGAAAGGAGTGAATTTGCCACCGTTCCTACTCTCTTTCTCTAATCAGCAGGTAAAATAGAGAAATGGCTGACAGTCGCAAATCTAATATGGCCCATCTTGCGTACATTTTTTTATAATGGTCTACGCCCAGCCTTGTCTAAGTGAGCGTGGCGAGAGAGGGAGAGAGAGAGGATCTCATCTTTTCAAAATTGCTATTGCACTCCACCCAAAAAAAGTATGTGAAATGGGAACGTAGTAAAAGTCTAAGTTTTCCCCCTACTTACACACATTTTTCCTCTTTGCTGATGAACCTACCAGCTTGAGCTCCACAGCTCAGTCCTCCCAAGAGGGGACTGGGAAGACTGAAAATGTGAAGTAGTGTAGAAGACCACTATCCCATATACCCCATCCTTCAACTCCTCCATTTAGCGGGTGGAAATAAAAGTTGCTAGAAGTAGTCACTTGCTCTTCTCTCACTCACTCCTATAATTTTACCCAGCTTACTTAAACTTCATCTCTGATTCTTAGTCTATGAAGGTTTCGGAGGAGACCTCGGGCAACTCTTTTTATTAACATATCAGACTCACACACACAAATATCTACTTTTTATATGGGATGAGTAAGAGAATTTTTTTATTCTTTGGAGAAAATATATTATTTCCTTGACTTGCCTTATTTTTCATACAATTCCCACACTACTTCCAACCATATCCTTCTGGCTATGCTCATAAGAACCATATTAGTTTCCTCTTAGCCCCATATTTTTCTTGAGTAAGGGCTCATCAGCTAAATGCCTAGTAGTTATGTTCCCTCCTAGTCTAAATTATTGGTAGGTAATTTCTCGCCGAGACGAGGAATAATGTTTCCCTTCCGGAAAAGGCGGAATGCAGATTACAAAAATATTCAACTGACTAAGGAAATTTGAAGACTAGAAAGTTAAATGAAAACTCGCACATGTGAATCAATTCTTGTATGAAAAATATTTAAACCAAAATATACTTTCTTCATTTCACAGCTGAAAAGAGAGTAGAAGAAAGTTGTTTAAACTTTTAAAAACTATTCTCATTATTGTGATTACTCTGTTCAGTAAAAATTTATTAAGCGTTCCCCAATGGCTACTAAAATACTTTTTTCTTAAGATCCTCAAGTTGGTAACTCTTCCGGCTAGTATTTTGTGGAACACCTGAGCTCACGACTCACACCATCATCTTCCTTTATGATAAACATCATCACCGGATCTAAAGTGGTGGTGGTGATGAGATGGCATTTCGCGGTAAATAAGGCTCATGCATATATAATATATTCAAGACAGAAAAGTATTCGAGAATGTTGTGGAGTTTGCCAAAAAAAAAAAAAGCGCTGATGAACCCTCCCATTGTTCCGTGTGTGGTGGATGTGGTGGCAAAAAGAAGAGATAATGAAAGCTGCGAGTTCTCCTCCTCTAGAAAATATTTGAGAGACTCAAGTCATTCATGATGATAAGATGGGATGGAGAAAAAATAGGTATAAAAAGTGTTCTCTCCTACCCCAAACAAAACCACAAGGAGGAAGAAAATTTTCTCATTACTCCACACACCATATCATGAGAGGAATAAGGGGAAGTGGAACTCCTTTCTCTTCCAATGATGAATGCTTAAGTGTGGAGAGTAGTGTAGAAAAGAGGGAAAGTGGAGAATGCAAGTGGAAAGCTAGAAATAGTTCAAATAGCACAAAAGAGGGATATAAAAGGGGAAAGGAGAAAGTTAGTCTTTTGTCTTTCACTCTCCTTCATTCCCTGCTTGTACGAGTATTATTCCTGGATTCCCAGGCGTTTATAATATTAACTGAGAATTTTGTAATTATTTCCACTCGGTATTATGAGAGGAAGTGGTAGGCACATTAGGTCACTTATGCTTGCTGGATACGTAGAAAGCAGAGAGCTTTACCTGCACTTCTCTATACGGTGCAACTTTGCGAGTAAGTATTTATTCTGGAAAAAGGAATTAGACACTTTCTTCCCTCTTTCTCTCTCCGTCTCTCTTCTCTCCCTCGCAGATATGATTGCAGAATCCCGTTTCCTTTCTCACAACTCTTCTCACCATCCCACTCACTCAGCATCAGTGTGAATGGCGTAGGGCCTGTGATCAATAAACGGTTTGCTTCACTGAGCTTATTCAACTAGTCGCGGAGCTATTTTGTTTGGTGGAATTTTAGCATTGCGAAACGCGTAATAGAGGAGATGAGAAGATGAATAAATAAGCAGAGTTCTCTCCTCTCCTCGCCTAAATCCCAACTGTAAATAGATGGGTGTTGGGAGGGAAAATGAAGCACGCCATTTTTGAAAAATCTCCATATCAGCTCTTAATAATTCAGCTAATAATGATGTGGCTCATTTATACTACAAAATATTGACGAATGAATGAAAAATGTTGCAACTTTTATTTAGATTAAGATAAAACCCAGAAGAGGAAGTGTGAGCGGGAGATTTTCTCATTGAATAATTTAACGAGTTCCTTTATCCCCCCACCTGCTACGGAGGTTGTTTACTCTTAAAACTATTATAATTAGTTGGGCATACAAAACATCACATTTAATAATTGATGGAGACCTTCACAACTTGAACAGACAACTTAGCCCACCTGCAATATAATTTCGTGTTTGTAACAAATGTTTATATATATTTTACTTAATTAATATTATAAATAATCGTAGTAAATTTCAAGCTATCTCGAAAAGAGTAGTGAATATAGTGGAGTGGGAGAAAACAGGGCATTTGGTAAACAATTTCCTCATCTGTTCCCTTGACTATTTAATTCGTGAGAAAAGAAATTGACTATTCCCCTCGTTCGATTTTCCCATAAATATTCATACCCGAAATGTGTCACTTGTGTAGCGCCCTGCCCAAAATTCGTTTGCTGGTAAAGCCCCATTTTATATCTTATCTTATCCAGTCAAATTAAAGACCTACAGTATGTCCCTCCTTCATCCACCATAATCCGGGAGAGGTTGGCTCATTTATCCCCGCGAAATTGAGAATACTTGTGCAGTGTCAAGACGCAACACATGTAACAGACAGATCAACCTTTTTCTCCCATTTACGATCTAATCATTCCTCATATTTTATTCATGTCGAATGGAGACGCATAAATAGAGCTAGACCGAGTTTAGCCAAAAAAAGTAGAATCGGAAACAGCTTCCCATCCATACTCCCACTTGATCCTACTATTAATTCCGGGTGGACTTTTTTAAATGTCAGATAAGACATAACACAAACGTCCATTATTAAATTTCACATAAAGCTCGCCCTAACACCAGTACCCCATGCTATTTTAAGTGTAAGCGGAAGTTGGAGAGAAATCTCTAGAGTGAGAGTTGATGACGCTCTTTTCTCAACGACAATAAAATCAGATGTTGTTTTATTCAATTTGGCTCACTGATTGCCCCACTAGTTTCCGAGCCCCTTTAAATTCAATGACAAGGAGACAACTCCCCAGCTTTATTAAACTCAAGTCCATCTCGCTTCATCTCTCTCGATCTCCAAGTATAGATATGCTGATATTCCTCTTGACAAAGTGGGATTAACGTTGGCAAGAATACACGTATTTCTCACTATTTCTTCCGCCACCTCAACATTTCTATACTGTACTTTTCTCCACAAGGGTTATCGAGTATAGTTCCTCCTTCTCGTGTTCTCCCCACAGCAAAAGGAATAAATATGGTGTCCCTCAGAGCGAAACTTTTGTCTTGTTAGCGCGCCTCGTAACTCCATGGTTCATAAAGCCTGTTTTCCATCACTTTCCAATCCTCACACTAAATTCCAACGGATCGAGAGGGAGAGGAAGAGAGGAACAAATCTCTGGGAAAAAAGTCTCCTTCCGCTCCACTTTTTCTCCCTCTCTTATATCTACAACAACTGGGCCTATATGAAATAATGGGAGAAAGAAAAAAATGTGAAGATAGCGACCGATTACAATTTTCTTGTGTGTGGAGTAAACGGTAGAAAGTAATCGTTCCATAGACACACATATTTTTCTATATTAGACTCTAGCTCTTCCTCTCTCTCTCTCTCTCTTCATCTCCACTCACTTCACTTCCAATTCCCAATTTTTCTATATGAAATGGGATAAGGAGAGAATTGGTTTTGTAGTTGGAGGACTGGGAGAAACACCCGGGATAGTTCCGAGTGAGCATAAAACTTTATATATTTTTTTATCTGAATGCAATCTCGAAGCTAAAGTGTAGAGCTGTGTGTGTGCAATCGAAATCCTGTTTTCTAGGCTGGTTATACCGTGATAAATCATTCCATCCCTGTTAAGTCCACTAAAGGGCTTCATTTTGTTTCGATCATTGTCACTTCTCCTTTCTGCGTGACTTGTCCGGAGAAAAAAAGTGTACCTTTGTAGCGGCCCATGAATCAGATTGGATAGAGAATGAGATAGTGTAGATTGCACAAGAGAAACGTATCTTCCAACTATTCTTGTTTCCCTTCCCTTGTAAAGAGATGTGCGCTTACCACTTGTTTCTTATCCTTTTCTCTCCACACCAAGTGCATGTTTGAACTGGTCTCTCGTATAAAGTACGAGAAAGATGAGAAAAATCGACTCATGTATCAAGTGGCAAAAAGAATATTCGAACGGTACAGATTTTCTCTCAATTTTCCCATCCTTTGTTGTTGCTCTTTATCATCGCGCTCGCTTTAAACACCCCTGGTATTTCGTACATTCGTATTTTGTATTGGGAGGTGTGTGTAGCGAAAGGAAAAATAAATTTCAAGATTGACCTCATACAAAGAGAAAGTGGCAGGGCTCGGATTTCTTTCTACGTTGCGTGAGACAATTTGTGTAAAGTGCAGTAGAAAGATTAGGGTGATGGGATGCAATATCTGTTAAAGGTGTATAGGATATTATTCACAAATGGCGTAATATTTTCCTCCCACGTAGAAATTCTTAGGCAGTGATCCAGCAAACAAAGTAGTTGGACTAGAACTAAATATTTATCCCTATTTAATGGATATACCCTGGTACATTATGCATGATAATTGCAAATGATTAAGCGCACGCGCACCATTTCAAAAGAAAATTGCTAAAGTCCTGAATATTCCCCCAATCTTGGATCATTATCAGAAATGGGATATTCCATTTCACGCACTCACATCGAAAATAAAGAGAGTTCTACAGCCATAAAAATATTTTCTCCATCTGCATCTCTGGGGAAGAAAAATCGTAAAGAAAAGAGTTGCTCAAGGATCGAGAGGGATTGTAATGGGAGAGAATGAAAACAAGAAGTATATAAAGTGGGGAAAGAGAGGTGGAGAAAGTGGAACGAGTATGGAACATTTATTGTCTCCAAATCAGACATGTTTTATTAGTTGACATTATGAACTAACATTTTCTACTCTCTTGTCATCTCAACACTTTACATGAGCAAGTGCCCGTCTCCCTCCCACCCAAAAGGACTATTATCATCTGGAATGTTTAAATATATCAAGTCTGCAACCGAATCTCTTATGGTCAGAACCATTCCGATGATCAAGTTGGAGAGAAGGAAAAAAATTTATTGCCACTCTTGTGGTCCCCACTAAATTTGTATACTTCATTGAAAAACTTTCGAGTTACTATTTCCCTCTTTCTACTTCCACTCAAGGTAATGAGAATGGTTCAATACTATCGATAATTCCATCCTTTGAAAAGCTTTTCGTTACAGAAAAAATGCAAACCCATTTCTCTCTCTCGTTCTCATACCAACGTCAATATTATTTTTAAACATTAAGCTCGTTATTTAGGGAATGTGTAGAAAACCGTCAGATTTTCCTAGCAAATATTTGGCGAAAAAAATGAGAGCGATGTGCACTTTCCAAACTTTTTTCACACGGAAGCGTTACACAAGCGTCACCTGGAACAAGCCCGATCTCCCTATAATAATATTTAGATAACGTATTTTGTTTGAGTTTTCCAACTCTCTCTCTCTCTGTGAAATGGTATGGATAAAGCGGAAAGTTTTTATTTCGCATGTGATAAAGTAGTATTAGAAGATTACAGGAAAAAATAAATCTGTAGAGGGGAAATCCAAACGCGATTTTTCCTCTCTCTCTCTCTCACGCCACACCAAATACATTCCTTTTCTGACGTGAGTGCATCTCCCTAATGCAATTCAGTTTCCTAATGCCTATTAATATTTACGATTTGGGAAAGCTTCCCAACTCATACAAGTCATGAAATAGATCATTTTATATGTTTTTATAAGACTATAAATCTTATAGAAGTGGAGAGCTTACAACTATATAATTTGGTACCGAAACCCTTCATCTTAGCTTTGGGAAAAATATTAAATGTGACTGGAAATATCCTTTGTCTGCATAATTTCATCAGTCCGGCCCCACCCGTCAACTAATCTTTGATGGAATTACGTCCTCTTAGCTGACTTTATTGCTGAGTATGGATAATAAATTAGTTATTAACTTCCATATTTTGAGAGCGAGCGAGACGGTTAAGCATTAAATAAGTTAATTGCTAACATGAAAATGTTTTTGTTAGAGGAAATGAAAAATATTATCTTTCATAAAGATTTAAGAGTTGATTAGTTGATTGGAATAAGTCTGGTGAATCGTAAAAGAAGTAGAATATTTTTAGGAGTAATAATTAAAAAGTAAGTGTTCATGGTTTAGAGTTCATAAATGACGCAGATACTATAGACTCTATAGAAATGGTTAGTCATTCCATGCTGAGCACTTCCGCTTCTCTCATGTTCGCATAGTTTCCTCTCGAGGGTATAACGTTTTCATGAGAAAAACTTTCTCTCTTCGCCCTATATCGAGTCTGTATTTAGTTAATTTTGTTCCAATAATTATACTCCTTTCATGACATGATCGTAGCCCGGTTGGATGAGATGGGAGGAAAGGAAAACTTTTTTATTTCTTTCAGCTCTCTTCACTCCCTTCTCCCTCCAAAGTCTGTGATCTTTGCTTTGTAAGCGACTTGTAAAGGCTCGCCATAATTGTAGAAAAAAGAAAAATTTAAGCCGTTCAAGTGGCTCAATACGTACTCCTGAGTATAGAATCCCGTGAGGGGATCATCATAGCTATGTGATTAACGATGATGATTTGCTTCACCAGCCTTTTCTTTGAGAGGATCATGTTGAACCTGTTTTTTTTTAGAGAAGTACACCCCTGACCTCTCACATTCCATGACCAATCCAAACTATACTTTTGCTGAGATAATTTAATTAAAATGTAAGTTTAAGCGAGGAAGGAAATTCATTTCACATTTTGCTGAAGCCAGCTAAAAAGGTAAATGGGGCTTGTAGAGTAATTGAAACAAGGCAATAAATTTTTAGCTGTAGAAAAAAATCTCCACTCATTCACTATGCCAATTGAAGACAATGATCCATATTATTTTCTTTTCCTCGAGCGATGAAGATTCAATCAGTGAAGGGCTTTCTCTGGATCTCTGCCCAAAACATTTCTCCATTTTTTACAAGCAAAGAAAGCTCATTCATCTGCACTTCCGTCCCACTCCACTTTATCTATTGATCATCTGATCAACTCTTGCGCTACGCTGCGAGCGTCCCTCCACTTTATTATCTCTTCATTCCGATCGCGAAAAACTTTTGACTTTTTTTTACAAAGCTCTTCCGCAGACAATAAAAAGTGTTAAGACTTTGGGAAAGAATGAGGAAGGAGCTGGGTTTTCTCTCCTGGGCTTTAACTTTTCTTCAGAGTCATCAGTCAGCGGAGCAGGGATCATGTCACTTGCTAAGTGAAGTCTAACGTTGACCTGGGAGGAAGGCTCCGTGTGCCAAAAGCGAGATTAGGTGGGAGCATCACCATCACAAACTCTCAATACATTGCCATCCCAAGTTGATCCTCATTCAAAGTGTATTATATTCCCCCCAACAAAAATAAGTGCAATCAAACCGAACGTGTATGGCTTACCCGTCCACCATCATATATCATGTGTGGCGGTGGTGGAACGCCTCCACCTCGGCATCATCTAACTTGGGACATTACACTCGAGCTCTTCTCTCGACATGGAAAAATCGCTTCTCTAGTCCCAACAGCAAACTGAAGCCATTAGGAAAGAGAAAAGTTCCTTCACACTCTGAAATATTTGGGGAGAGAAGAGTCCAAGTCCACTACACAATTTTCCTCCAAAATAAAAGGAATTGGAGTGGTAATGGTGATAGCTATTTTATATAGTGATCCTCGTTTCTCTTTCTCTTCTCCCTCTTCAACGAAATCACAAAGGAATGAGAGGAGGAATTGGATAGACTCGGCTATTATTTGTGCACGGCTATATCCACATGTGTTCTTCCTCTGTCACTCGTGTGACCATCCAGAAAAAATTCCTCTGACCTCCTATTGCCCATAGAATCCCATCTTATTCGATCAACATTTTATCGACCTCTCATCAATTGATCTTCGTCTCTGTGAAAGAACCTATTTGTCTATCATTTCACGCAAGGAACAATGACTGGGCTTAGTCTTCCGTTTCCTTTTGCAGAAGAGAAAAAATCTCTCCATGTTCTCCTTTAACTAGATGACTACAATCCCCTTTTTATTTTCATTGCTACCGAGCTGGGACAATTTTCGGTTGGAATGAAGAGTAATCTTGCATCCTTTAACATGAACAACATCTGGCTCAACCTTCCATTTTGTTGTGTCAGCTGGACAGTGGGGAAAGGCCGGTCATAATTGAAACGGAGAGAATGGGCTTTTTGTTTCCGGTTATGGGGCTTCCACTGTTTATCCCCGGATGTCAGGAGGTCAATGGCTATAGCCCTCTTGTCTAAACGGTTGAGTTCACCGTTCGCCTTAGAACGTTATGAGACAGCCCATCAGACTACGGTTGTGGGAGCCGTCAATAATCTAATTTTTTTCAGAGTATTGGCCACTATCATATTTTTTTTATTGAGGATAACATCCCCGTCCTCCAAATATATCAGTACAAATTATCTAATCTTTTTTGTCCAAGCTGGTCTCTCACTTTCAAATGCTATCAAAGAAAGACGAACGTGACTGTTACTAACATTCCCTTCTCGTATTACATTTTTTTCTGTTTTTCATGCATTGGAAGAGGATGGGGACGAATGTCATTTCATTCAAGTGGACAAAAAGCGTTGAATGTCCTTCTGCTAGACGATCCGAGATGCTTTCACCATTACCAACCATTCTCATTCCGATTCCGTTTTGCTGGCTCCCTACCACTTTCACCAGTTATTCTCTCTCTTCCTCTGCTCAACGCCAGTTAAGATATGGTTGAAGTAATCTGTAATTTTTCATGCATGCCACAAGCAGTGTCATGAGAGAAGGGAAACCACGGGAATGCGCTATGGGATTAGCTGACACTTCCAAATCCAATTTTCCTTTCATACAGCTCCGATACCCTTCCACTTCCTTTTGTTTTCCGACACATCTCCCAATCCTCATCAGCCAGTGGACGTGCTCCCTTTTCAGATGGTGGCCACCACGAAGACCTGCAAAAAATTAGGCGTCAGCTTGGACGGCAATGTCAGCAACTAGATTCATTCTTGCCGACACGACCCATTCAATTCACACTGTTTAGATTTTGTGTGGAAAGAGAGAGAGAGAGTTGGAGAGGAAAATATTTTTAGGAATGTCTCCAATTCATAACGCACAAATATTTCTCTCTATAATATTATCCCCGCCTATGAAATAATAAGGTTTGAGGGGGATTGAAAAGAGCCGTGTCACAACTAGTGTCACGTTGTATGGGATGGATTACTAGTTTGAGTGATAAAATCACTAGTTTCTCACTTAATCCCTGCTATTAAGCTTCAGGAGAATGTGGAGGGTCTCTCCCCAATCACCTGTATTACCTCCTCTTCACATTTGCTCTGGGCGAAATGCTTCATATATTTAATAAATTTGCTCATTTCGCTTCAAAATCTCTTGAAATTGGGACTGTTTCATATGTCATTATTGAAATGATGGTTGGCGGGAGAGATTTTTAAGTAAAGCTAGTCTCCACTTTGTGTCAGGAGAGGGTGGATGACAGTTGATGAAATTGCTTTCTCTGTTTGCTCTTAGCCTTAGGCTCTTTCCCTTGATAAAAGCTGTTCCACAACTATCCGATAATGTGACTTTTACTTGGCCCCATTTTAAGGGATCCTTTCGAACACTACCAGACCAGCTCAATAATTTCGGATCGAGGAGAACATGGCACTCTCCTTGTTAGCCGAGTAAACCACTTTATTTGCATACTCTTTCTGCCTTTCTGCCTCCAAAAAGGGCCTTTTCGCCTTTCTAATATCAGACCTTCGGATTATACTAATACTGATGGGACTTGAGATAGGCAGAGAGCACAGAACACAGAGCATACTTTCATGTGTCTCCTGATTGTGCGAACGAGTGAAGAGGAAGACAATCTGGCGCACAGTTATCCTCACATCACCATCATATTTTCTCTTAGCGAAAGTCCCAAGTAACGAGTTCAAGTCTTTTTTCTCACACAGACACACAGTCTGGCTGACTTCCTCTTTTTTACAACGCTGATCACAGATTAGCATAGAAGCTGTCTCTTCCCAACTGAACAAGTCGTGGCAGCATGTGATAATGGTTGGAGGTGACCTGCCCATCATTCAGAGAAGAAAACGTAGGACATGGAGGAGTGCCACCTCCACCTTCAAAAATATGGGTTCAACTACCTTCCCCACTTGTACTCTCTTCTGCTTATGACACATTAGATAAAAGTAAAATTCCCGAGTAACAGTTGTCCTTCACACTTTTCCCCTCAGAAAGGGTTCAACTCCAAAATATTTTTGCTTCTAGTCCGTGACAAAATGGAGAGGGATTTTTTTTCGGAAGAGAGTATAAATGTTTTACTAAAAAAATAAGCAAGTATGTGGAAGACGATAATGTTGTAGAGAGTTACAAGTTGCCATAAAGTTTATATTTTTTTCTCTGGCCAACAAGGTTTATCCCAACCGGATATGATAATGATGTAGCTGTGCTTACTCTGAAAAGTGTGTTTAAGGAGTGAGCGTGGTTGAGTACATGTGTGGGTAAAATTTGGCTTCTCACTTTCCATAAAAGAATGCTCACTATTATATATTATGCTATTTTGGGTGTGTGAAGAAGAGTGATAAATTTGATAAAGGGAGCAGTTTTCGGGGAGTGAAAGTGACGGTGTTGCAGTTCGTGTGGAGCCATATGCTTCCTCCTCTCTCCACTCTTCTCTTCACTTAAGCAAGTCTCCAGTTGAGGACATAACAATAACAATAATAATAGAAAGTCGCAGTAAATATGTATGAGTGTTGTGCCTCTCCAAATGTGGAGATTTGGAAAGGTGGAGGTTGGCTCGCCGCTGATAAGAGAGAAGAGTCCGTGACTCTCTTGCAAGATAAGGAATGCAGAGGAAGGAATAGAAGCTCTTGAAAACCAAATGCCATGTCGTCTGCTCCGTCGACCGCTGTTCCTCTTCTGCTCTTGATGAGCGAAGAGTGTGTGCGTGTGTGATGGAATGTCGCAGAGAATTGTGCTCATCCACAACGAGAGGACAATTACTCTCGTCTCGTCTTCCCACAGCTTCTGACATTTTCAAAGGGAGATGGGAGAAGAGAAAAATAGGAGGAGTGACACTCTCTTCATCTAAGGGAGATAGCTAAAATGAAAAATAGATATAGCCCAAACTGACTTTTGCGGTTTCTTTCCACCTCACACCCATATTATATTAGATTTGGAGAAAATTTTGCGCAAAACGATGCCGTTTTCAGCTAGACTGGCATTGTATAATGTGACATAATAGAGTTAACGTTTGATAAAGTTGGCATGGGAATTTTTCGTAGGGTGACAGCATCCTTGTGAGATGAAAGTGGCCATCAGTTTTGATAATGTGGGAGAGGTGACAGCTGGCAACTGAATTAAAATGCGCACTTAAAACCAAGTCACATATAATCGCCACTTTGCATACCTCTTATCAATCTTTTCAATAAAGATTATCTTTCTGATTAACAATTTGGAAAGGTAGAGTGGGAAAGAGAGAGGGAATGAAAGTGACTGAATTATGTATGCAATCATTTCATCATTTCCTATCCAGCGTGAGTAATAAAATTCTCGTTATCTCGAAAAGTAAATTGTTTGAATGGAGGTTGATCTCTGTCTCCAAAATAATAATTGTGGGATTGGGGTAGCCCCTCGTCACACTCTGTTTCCCTCCAGACGATCTCTACCAACTAGAGAAACAAGTTTCTGGCATTGTTCTCCCAATAATAATAATAATTTATATTAGGACCCTGTTTATCTCTCCGATTCAGTTTATTCTTTGGTTTGGAATGGGATTCGTATAAAATGTTATTTAATAATGCGGGAATACCGTCCAAAAGAGAAACAAAAGTTCTCCCTCTCCCTCTCTCTCTAGACGATTTACTACCATCGAAATAATTATGTGGGACTTGAGAAGGATGATATTGCAAAGAGAATATCTACTGTTGTTCTCTTCCTCTAGTAATAATAAGATAAACTATTGTAGAATGATAATGATCACCATCATCTCCTACAAGGAATGTTTCCCGTGTGCATATATCACTCCTAATTTCTCCCACAAATTATAGAGAAAGAGGGAGAAGAGAAGGGAGCCAGTGTCTTGTAGCACACGAGCAGTCATTTCTCATTGAGGCTGCCATGTTCTCAACTCTAACAACTTATGACTAGTTCCTTCCCTATTCATTCCTATTTAAATTAGGGAAAGAAAATGAAATTTTATGAGAACATTCCTTAATTTATCCTTCCCTCTCTACCCCACCACTTTATTTGCACTGCAGTCATTTTTTTTCTCTCCTCTTCTCTCTCTCTCTCACTTGTAATTCGAGTCAAGTGAGAATAGTTTGGTTTTGCGCTAATAGAGCAATCACTTTCTCTCCTATCCAAATATACATGTGTGGGAAGAGTATGCATTATGCAATAGCAATTACAGCCACAACATTCAGACGTTCAACGTTCCCTGCTAAGTGTCCAATTTCCGCGAGATAAATTCCTCCCCAGTAATTTCTCAAGTTATGGCCTTATTTATGCGATTATTATTTGGATAATGTGAGGCTCCTCCATTAAGACCAACTTTTCATACTTTTTCACCCTCTCTAAATCAAACTAGAAGTATGTAAGATGGGATGGGTGTAGCCAAACATGGCACTCTAGACTTATAAGCATCATACTCAAGAGGAGAGAAAAAAGTTGCACAAAGCTTATTGTATAATTTCCTCTTGTAATGAATTGCCTCAAAGTCCTTCCCAACCGAAGGCCCTTTCCCAACAAAAATATTAGAAAATCGACTTTTTAAAGGACATTCAAACCGACTGTTGGCTAGGAGAGGATTTTAAAATAGCAAAAGTCAAAGAGTATATATAGTGTGGAGAAAGGAGAGAAAGTTTTTGGTGGAATGGGAAAGTAAGAAAAAATAATGTGATTGTGTAGGATTCTTCTGGATCCATTCCACATTATAGAAGATGTACAACTTTAACTAGTAGGTTATTGTCTATGAATTTTTTATCTTCTCTCTTCCTTCCCCTTTTTGGAGGGGAAAGGCTCTTAGTATTTTTCACCAGGGAATAATGATACAGCTGGTGGCTCTCCTCTCGAGTGAGATAGACGACACTGGAGAATATTCATTGCTTAATTTCATATGTAACTCTATGGTTTTCT
>JAHZMU010001932.1:0-10131 GCA_027743725.1 Rambutsinella grinnellia | reverse complement strand
CACATGAACACATCTTGGATGGTTAAGGGATTATTTTTTACAATACTAAAAAAGCTAAAATTGGACTGTAACTGGAAAAAGTTGGGTGTTGAGTTGGTTTGGGTAAGTGAAAAATTGTAGGTAAGAAGTTTAAGCAGAGTGACTTGAATTAAAAGTGAGTGACTGTTGAAAGCAAAACTATTACCGAATTATTCTCATTTTAAAGACGTTTTCATATAAAGTTGTCTTTCCATAGTGATGGATTAGTAACACTGTCTGAATTGGAAACGTTTGAAAGCGACACAGGAACTTTATCCAATTTTTACACAATATCAGCTACAGATTTTTTAACACAGCGTTGATTCAATTTTATTGGAAGTTGTAATTTATCCAAATTGTGGGTATTGAAAAATTATAACTTGACATGGAAGACAAAGATTTCTGGAATATTTTAAAATATGCTATCGTTTACATTTTCCTGACCTGGTTGCTTCACTTAATAATGGAAGTCATCGTTTATGGAGGTTAGATTACTTCGATTTAGATAATTTGGGTTATAACAGGTTAGCATAAATTTAACTATCAACTCTTATGATTAGTTCTGGCGTATCTAATAAAGACTACGTACGACGAAAACTTGGAGAAACTCGAGGTGCTCTTGTCCAACATGAAGGATGTTGTCAGTAGGGTTAAAGGTGGAGCTCTGATACTTGTTGAGAAACAACGATTTGTATTGCATTTTAGCGTCTTCCTTGGAAGATGCATTTTGCACATTTTTTAAAACTATGTTGGTTCAATCTCAAATAAAATGCTGGCATTAACAAACTCTGCTGCATTGCTTAGTCAAGTTTCTTGCACATCTCATCACAATACTTAAACAATATGCATCAATCATTATCCATCATCTATTTCTAATCCCAAGCCCAAGACATTGATAAATTGTAAAAATACTGCACATGTATGCAATCTAAATTGAATACATCAATATTCTGCTGACAAAATATGCGCACCATAATATTAGTCGTTATTAAAGGCCAAGAAGGGATGGAAATTTCATCGTGGAACATCTTATCTGCTTCTGTTTTGTATAAACAAAAACTTACGATTTATAAACTCATTGTTCTCCTGTCATTGAACTATTTACAGTGGCAGTGGATTGATAAAACCTTATTTTGTAGAAGAACCAGATTTCTTATCTTCGATCTTCGATCTACTTCACACACACACTTTCTTCTGGTATGATTTTTGTAGATTGATTGAAACTTTTAAAGTTAATATTTTGGTTTTATTGAACCATCCATGAAAAAAGAATCGATCTTCGATCTACTTCACACACACACTTTCTTCTGGTATGATTTTTGTAGATTGATTGAAACTTTTAAAGTTAATATTTTGGTTTTATTGAACCATCCATGATTCAAGAAAAACAATTTGTTTGTACTCGTGTCGCAAATGACCATTACTAGATTAGTTACAGTGATAACGCTTGGCACATGAAATACCCGGCCTGTTCTGGGATGTTCACGTGCGTCATCTTTCATACCGTGGACCGCGATGTCATCTTAAGATAAATTGGTGTGTAAATATATACATCTAGAATTACGCAATCCGAAGTTGACATTGACATCTAAGCAAAACCCTCGTGTAATAATAATCGTCTATAAACTCTTAGGCTTAAGTTCCTCTCTTCTTTCTTTTGACCTTCTTAATATTTGCATACAAAGAAAGGAATAAAAAATGTACGAGAGCTCGGAAAACCGAGAACAATGCAAATCGAAGTTAAATACATACCCACCTTATGAAAATATATTCACGTACGCAGTTTTTCCATCTCTTCTAGAAAAAATAGCATATTATGGACATCTACTGCTAGACGATAAAAAAAACCAATCTAATGCCAGCATGAGAAACCTTGATGAAGTTAAATCCGTCATTAGCATTTTTACTGCTGAATAAGCGGTAGTTAAATTTTATGCGCATCGAATTCTAACCAGCAGACAATTTTTTTATCTAAAGGGATATTCTCTCCGAATGATTTTCAGAGCAAAAAATATTTAAATGTAGGGAGATTACTAATCCCAACGTTAGGGACAGAATGATTATGATGTGAAAAACAAGGCTATTATTTTAATCTCCATCTTGGGCAATAGTACGAACTGCGGTTACAAATCGTAGGAAAATGATCGAATTCATAAAATTATCTCAAATAATCTTCTCACTTTTAATAGCAATAGCCTAGTTTGCAGTCATGAATTAAGTATTGGATGTATATGTACCAATTAAATTCAGGATCAACAGATTACTGAAGACGGAAAATCAATCATGAGAACATTGAGCAAGTGTGTGAGCGGAAAAGTGCATTAAACAAGATTACATTCATTGCTCACAGTACCTGTTGAAATAGAATGATCGGTTAAGGAGAACCTAAATTGTAATAAGACAGGGCATTCATCTTCCTTCCTCAGCAAAAAACGTAAATGGGATTTGATATAAAAATTCTGGCTTTTTGCACGTTGAATTCGCCAATGTCAATGACAAGGCATATTTTCTTTTTTGCTTCTACTTTACTATGAGGAAAATCAGCGTTGTTCTAGTAGGATTGAATCTGGAACCCTAATTATTTATTAAACGCCCTTCCAGCTCCAGCAAACGTTTAAATGCTATAATATTTGCAATAATATGCATATTAATTCCAATTGTCGGCACGCAAGACGAAATGTAACATTCATATGTGCCACATACGTGAAGGATTGCTCCAAAACCGATAATAATTCCGAGAATTTCCTGACAATTGGATTGATTACATCCTTGCATCTTTGTAGAGCATTTCATACTAGAAGAATTTTTCGGACGAGTCCATTACACATGCAGCGCAGCGTTGCTTCGTCCCTTTGCGAAATATGGTTGCAAAAAAAAAGTCTGTGAAAATGTGAATCTTCATTTCTGAACCTAGAAAGGCAGCAAACAAGATTTGGCGTAGACTTCATATTACTTCATATTAGCAATAAATACAATCTTTCGGTCTTTGTATATTTCTGACGCAATTTTAAACGTGACAGAAAGCTCTAGTACAGCTTCACTTTGTAAGGAAAGTATAAATCCATTTGCAAGGTTCATGCTATGCAATTGCTCACGGCATTATATTATGACTTTTTAGTTGCCTCTATTATGCATTTAAATGTCTTGGTAAGTCTGCACATTTTCCTGTGCTCTTCTTGACTTTCATGCATCGCAGAAAATGAGATAACTCAGCCACACTTTTGGCATCTCTCTTTTTGGCGCTGTCGTCAGTCCTTGTTTACTCAACTTTGTCGTCATATACAGCGTTTGAAATAGCACGTTTGCTGTCAGTCAGAATTACTCGGTCGCTTCGTCGTTATCGACTTCTACTTGGCTGCTTCTTCTCACAGTTTACATTTTAAATACCAGTCATTACCATACTGTACTCGAGGTTGAGAGGTTTCTCCAAGAATCTCCGGTTCCCCAGAGTTTTTCAATTGGAGTGAGGTAAGAGCAATATAACATTTTTAACTAATTGGTTGAACATAATGTGGTTAAGTGGATGACTCTGCGCATAATTTTCGGACATGACAAAGTCAAACAAGCCTTATCTCTAAAAGTTAGCAAGGTGCACAGAATATGGATATAAAAATTAGCTATTCCATAATTGTGCTGTCATTTAGATTAAAACAATAGAGAAAACTAAAGTGTGCTTTAGCATTAAAATAACAAAAGGTAATTAGTCATTGAGCTAACAAGAGTTTGTTGCAATCACGTGTCAACACAGATAGTACTCATTAGTTCCGTTGAGAATTGCGATAACTCATTTAAATTTAGAACAACACCTTTTTGTGCTGGAAGCCGTATGACGTCTGCCTTTTCTATTAGATAGCTACGACTAGCGACTCGCTAGTAGCGAGCCAGTCTTTGTTCATCATTTTTATTATTCTGGACTGGAGTCTGGACATTGAGCATGAATTCACCTACACCATATTTATCGCTTGAGGAAAACGTAAACAGTTGGCTGAGAAGGTCACAATAATATTTAATCTGCCCCAATTTTTTCAGTAGAGAATCATCGAAAGTCAGAGCTACCCAACATGTGTTATCATATCACAATAGGCTCGTCCCCATTCTCCATGTGTCGCCTTGTTTGATTGCTGTAATTTAGCAGATTAGAAAATCTAATAACAAAGTCAACTCAATAGGGATCAAAGTCTAGGTCCCACTTGAGTTTTATGAAAGCGAATCACTTAAATGAAGATTCAATAAAGGGCATAATGAACATCTGGGGTGTTTGCATGAACTGTGATTGAATTGAACCAGATGAATTTAAATAGGCCATTACAAACATCTTGGAAAAATAAATAGTTTGATGATGACCAACGTTCTCGCCAGCGTTTATTCTTGTTCCATGGCTGACTTGTGAATTGAGTGGATTACCAAAATTCAGACGCTTTGTTTGACAGATGACAGGGAGCGAAACCATAAAAATTTGCCCTTGACAAAAAAGGATGAATAAGAGGGGGAGTTAAATAAAACAGGATATAAACAGGCGTATGCTTGGAATACCATATTACATACATGCAAGGTCCCTCCCTCCCAGTAATACCATTATGATTATCGATTTCCTGCTGACAACGCTGTTCTGGCTTTGTTCTCTTCGGCAGCATTTTTCTCCATGCTTGGATACGTTATTGGGATTAATATAGGGAATTCCATGCGACCATAGCTTTATTGTTCTGCGATTTTACTGCAGTTATACTGCTTCCTCCTCGCAGCGTTTCAGTGAAAACGCTTGTTTAGATAGCATTTATACTACTGGGAAAAGTGTTCAGTTAAGTAGTCAACCGGATACCCTCTTATATTACTTTGTGTGCTTCCCTTCGGGACAAATACGCATGTGGAACATATGAGAGGATTTTTGCGTTACTGGGAAAAGTGTTCAGTTAAGTAGTCAACCGGATACCCTCTTGTATTACTTTGTGTGCTTCCCTTCGGGACAAATACGCATGTGGAACATATGAGAGGCTTTTTGCGAGAATTTCTTACTGCAAAGCAACAATAAAAGCACCGTGTTGCAGTAAAACAATTTTATTTGGAGAAATTCTTTTGTTCGTGTATGGTTTGTGTAGAGATATGACATTTGTGAGGTTAGTCATTTCTTTTTCATTCCATTGTGGTATAAATTTTTTGGTGCACAATCTTGATATGAACTATAGTTCATGTATATGTATACATATTTTAAACTATTATGGTCAAGCAATTTTGGAAATTAAATTGAGGGGAAAGTGATTCTGATATTTTGTTTTAGTTTATTGTATAGTTTTAATTCTTTAAACTAAACGTGCATTGTGTCTGACCATTTCTCACTGGGGAAAAGGTAACGGAACAGATTCTTTACCGTGATCGAAATGAGTTCTTAAATTTGATTCCGTTGGCGTAAATGCATTTACGGGTAGTTGGTATCCAGTTATTCCAATTAAAGGTACTAAAAGGATATGTAAACTGGGAAATCATTTTTCCTCTTGGCGAATAATGAGTTAGTATCCTCTCTTTGAGATATTGCAATATACCGGTAGCAGTAGATAATAATTTTGCTAATTGGAATACTCATCTACAATCATCAACATTACATGAGCAAGAAGCTTCACATGAAATATGCAATGTTTACCGTAAAATCATTAAGAGCTAATAACTGCTTCCTCACTCAGTTCCATAATTGAATTGCGCTACTTTCCCAGTTAGTACATATTTACGATTTGTTTAGGAATCACACGCAAACATGATGAGCGAAAGATACACATCAGAAAACCTTCTGCCCAAATATCTGGGTGTGAATTATGCTAATAATTTCTTTTTATTGTTCACAGTGTCGTGTGACTGATCGAGGGCCATAGCCAGGAGGTTATGCTTGGTTGTTGTTTTCAATGTGGGGTAAACAAGTTCAGATAAAATCACAGGGCAATAGTAATCAAAGCATGTGAAGAATCCGAGCTTCTGACAAGAGACCGGTGTTCATGACTTGATTCAATTGTCCGATCCGTTGCATAAACTTACCTGAAAATTTAAACATGTGAAAGAATGAAATGATAGTACCATCAACGATAGCTCATCTCATTTCAATTCAGTCCGACAGCGAATCTTATACCAAACAAACCGCATCACGTACTTGTTCAATTCACCGAGTGGCTCTGTTGGACCGCAACATCAACCTCTAAGTCCCCGAACAGGATTATAAGAGCTTGTGCTTCGAAAATTTTTACTTGCAGAGAAGCCAAAAAATAACGTTGTTATGTCTGATACTTAATATGAAATTATGACTCACGGATACATCCAAGATTTTCTCTGAGATTATTGTCGTGTGACTCGTTGAAGATTCGTGCTTGCAAAAAAATTCACATATAAAGGTGAACAATTTGCAGTAAAACAGAAAAAGTATTATTCAAGTTACCGTGCTTAATTGGGAAAAGCAATTTTGCATGAAAAAGTTAAGTGGAGAGGTATAAGTGCTCGCTCTCGCTTAGGCTTATTACAGATCAGGTTGGGTTACGATTAACTTTCAAGTAAATCCTTTCTAGTTTCTCGCAGAAAGACAGTAAAGTTCAATGAAAAGTTGAAAGGAGAAAATTTTAACAACAAAAATGCAACTGTAATTAGACAAATATACGGAAGGTTGATCAATTGCAATCGAAATAGTCAAGAATCAGCTATCAAGATGAGCAAGAAGGCAAGAAATTCAAAGGTAAGACTGAGTTTATATTTCCATTTTCCCCATTACATCCACAAGTTTTTTGACCACTCAATCCCCGAGAAATCTTGGCAGGTGATATGTCATATCGTGGACTGCAAAGTTTTATAATATTCTAGCTTTACCTTGTGCGCAGACTCTTAATTCATGAATGAAATTGGCTTTTAGCCATTGGCACTTGGTATAGAAACTTAGGTCATGACTTTGCGAGGAAGTGAGCATATTAAATATTTTACGTTAAGAATCGTTAGAATTTCATAAATCCACTCTCGAGAGACTATTGTGAAAATATCTTACCCTTCACTCTCCATTTGATTTACATCCCTACCATTTTCAAACGAGATCAAAATTATCTTTTTACGCAAGAATTAAGAATGGTCATTACATTTATTATGGTTTTTATTCTGAAATCTATGGCCATTTAAAGAAATTCCAGATCAAAATGTATCATTTAGAACTTGAGCAATTTATGGTTAGTTAGGATAATAGGTGGTATTATGAATGCTCTCCTCTAATCATCTAATGACATAACTTATTTTATGTAATTCCAGGTAAATGTAGGTTTTCCAGGCAAATGAAATTATAGGAAACGCAAAGAATTACATGGAATGTTTAATAGCGGTTGACAGAGGAATGGATAATGATGGCTTTGTAAACTCATTTGAAATGAGTCATTTCTCGCGTTACTGTCGCACTCACAGTAAAATAATATCAAATCTCGTTAGATAAAAACCATGAACATGAATTTGTAATGGACGTGCAAAAAACAAAATAAGCTGGTCTAGCTGTAAAGTGACCATTTTGGTTTTCCTCTTGCACGACATAACCATTAATGAATTATGAGGATTTCGCATGTCTACTCAACATTGTATAGTTGAGGAAGAACGTGGTCTTCCCTTCATCATCGCCATTATCAATTACACGCTCCGCATTGTCTTAGCATACGCCGCAAAAAATTAGTCAGTCCATGAGCAAATTATTGTTTGTGTGACGCAGTCGGAGTTTTTTTATACTCACTTGCTAACATTCTCCTATTGGGCATAAGCAACTTAATGTCAACTTCCTAAATCTGCTTATCCATTTACAAGCTCCAGTGAAACACTTCACGATGATAATAATCTTCGATAAGGCTGTACTGAATTATTCAGGTTATTTTTGTGCCTTCGCTGAACTATGCATACTCATCTACATTCTTGCTTTAAAAATTACGAGCAAAAAAGCAGATTAGATTATTTCATTGTTTTTGCCAATTAACAGTTAATGATTCGATTTAAAGGCAAGTGAGGAAATAATTGCTTGTTTGATAGTAATACAATAACATATATGGTCGAGGTCAATATAGGTAATTGTTTAAACAGGGCTGCACAATGTGTTTAAACGTTAAATATTGAAACACACATTTTAGGATTTAATTTTTTAGCAACTTAAGATGCCAATTGGGCTGGTAGAGTCCATGACTCTGCGTCAGCAGGAAAGATCTGTTTTTGTGTGGAGACCGGTTTGAAACTGCCATGTGCATATGAGTCGTGCTAATAATATCAATAGATGGAATGGACTCGAGTTCATTCAACCAGAATTGGTGAAAGACTTACGTATTTCAAAGCTATAATATTTTATCTCCCCGTATTGATTTCACGTACCCTGATATTTTAAATTTTAAATTCTAAAGTTGATGTTTTAATTCAAAAAGTTTATGCAAGAGTTAGAAAAGCGGAGAAAACATCAATAGCAATAACTTGCAGTACTAAGCCAAAATGTGACTAGGAAAATCATAACTAATCATCTTAAATGTTTCTGCAAATGCGCAAGTGTCAATTATTGTTAAACCAAGTTTTAAAAGTATGAAACGAAAAACATTTAAATTGAAATCATTTCAGAAATATCTTTTAGCACCCGCATTGTAATGCGTCATAAAGTTAGTAGAAATATTCTAACTCTTAAGTCACGGGATCTGTCCAGATCTCCAATCTGTCTGAACCGTACAGGAGCAGGTTGATGGGTTCCGTTTTCCCCTGCTCTACACAAATTAGATGTGCATAAAATATATAAATCAGCTAGTACATGAAAACAACAAGGAATAAAAAAGCCATAAGACAGAATAATATTAAAAGTAGTATTAAGAGTAGTAGAATAGTACTATATTTCCTCGAGTTCTTGTCAAAGTATCTAATCAGAAATGGGATAGAATATAATTAACCAAAGAGTCTTTGGCAGTAATAAAAATAAAATTTTCCTTTTATTCCTAGTCTGCATTTAACTGTGTCGATTCGGGAAGGGATGAGCACATGTTAAATATTCTCGCTCGTCTAAATAATATACTTTCTTATTAAAAGAACTTGTCCTGTTACACGAGTAGAAAATCTTTCTCGTGAGACAAAAAATCCCTAAATTCAGGTATTAGTCAGATACAAAATTATATACCAAAACCAAGTTTGTGGGTTTTAGTGATGAGATAAGCGAAGGCGAAGAAATGGACTTTTTGACAACAAAACAAGTGCAGGAGTTTCCCACGCGTATTTATCCTTCACTTACGTTTACCTAATCATCAGACAAATTGCTTTAAAGTATTTGGACTTTTTAAGTATTTTTCGTACGAATGAACAAAAATGAGCATGTTTTTAAAAACAACTTAAATCATATCTCTACACCTATCAAAATCGTAGACCACATCAAACCTGTTTAAGAACCTGACCGGTGTTATTCAGGATTACTGGAAATGGGAAAGTTACCTTCAACTTATTAAATGCATACGAATTAATGAATTAAATTCGCAAATACCGGTCACCGGTAGAAAATGACAAACGATCCCTACACATCGATATAATTAGGAAAGTTGGTCATTTACAAATAGGCAAAAATCTTGTTGGTGGAAAGTATGTGTTTTGTATGCAATCTGCAATACACATGGCGTGACATACAAAAATTATCATATTCCTAAAGGGATTCGCGATTATGCAGACTAAGGCTGATCATTTGTTCTTAAATATTCTGAAAATTCTTATCTAGCTCAATACATGATGTTAACTTGTTAAACGATCTCTATACAAATATTTTTGTGAATCATTGAATCATTCCTGTCATAATAATATGGACTTATTGTCCAGCAAGCTGTAAAACTCTAAAAAATCTTGTTTCGAGGTCACACTAACAAGTAGAATTATAATGGCTAATTACAACACATTAAAAAGAATATTTCTTTAAACACGTGACACAGATTTACAAAGTTTTCCTTTTTGTGTAGAACCAATCTAACTATGTAATATGATAATAGCTTTTTTTCAATTTCGCATTCGCAAATATCGCTCAACTTTTTCCAAGTATTAAACGAAATAGGTTAGCTCGTAAAACCACTTCGGAGGTAATCCGTAAGGGATACTTTTTATTTTAAACAATAAAACAAT
>JAHZMU010001931.1:0-17507 GCA_027743725.1 Rambutsinella grinnellia | reverse complement strand
TCCCAAACTAGTTGAAAGATTGGAGCCACAAGGAGAATAATAATATTTCATGGTGGTATAGTGAAAAGAGAAAGTTGTGTGTATACAAGAAATAAGCCACAACCGAAGGAGCGTTTTTCTCCTTGTCCTCTTCCCTTGTCAGGAGAAGCGTCTTCCATACTGACAAAACCAGCAGAAGGCAGAGATCCTTTTTCTCCATTAGTCAATATATGTATATGCTCACACGTACAACTTTCCATTCTTGCTCAAAATAATCGTCAATAGTAAGACGACATGGTTAGGAAACCTTTCTGCCAAGAACCTGCGAGTCTTCCGCAATTTCTCGCGATTTTATCCACACAAATACAACGAGATTCAACATCTTCGCATACATCTCACATCATCTCCTTCTCCTTATTCCATTTCCTATTCTAATGGCTACCACCACCACTGCTTCTATTCATCTATTCATTCACATCTTCTACGAGAGAGAAAGCAGTAGAGCTGAGCAGATCTACTTCCACACAGAAACGAGACTTTTCATATGATATAGCAGTGAATAAAAAAAACTGGCTCAACTACTAGTTACTTTTTCTCTCGTTCCTTCTCCCTTTCATCTCTTCCCTTACACGAGTCAAACAGTTCACTATTGCTTCAAAGACCAGTTCAGTTTCATGAAGCAAACTGAGAAACAAGTTGTGGAAAAGGAGAGCAGAGCTAGTGGCTCACACACGCTTCCACTTTCCAGTTGAAAGTCAGTTGAAAACAAGTTTCCAACACTGGAACATCCACAGCTTCGCTTCTCTCTCGCAAAAACTTTTTTCTCTAGTGAACAAAGCATAGTAATAAAGTTAAAGGAGGTTAAAGCCAGAGCCAAAAAATAAGCAGAAGAATTATTACCGATAAAGAAGGAACGGGGGAGAGAGAGGAAACAGCTTCACGAGAAAATTCTGTTTGCTAGCGTCTCCCCGGAATAAAGTTTACGCGGATACCTATACGTTTTGCGAAAAAATATAATAGATTCAGCGTAAAAAAAAGAGTTTTTTCTTCATATTTACTGTCGATGTGGTTCGTGTTCGTACTTATCTATTTATATTGTAGTTGAGAAGGTTTTACATTTAAGAAAACAATACCGTTCTATTCTCGTAAAAGTAGAAAAGTTGGCTGAGTCCTTCTCTAAACTCATAGACTACCTGAAAGAGAAAAGAATTGTTTCGGTGGTATAATTTTTTATATGTATTTTTAAAGAAAAAGTGAAAGTTTTCGGAGAAAGTAGGTCTCTGCGGATTTAAGTTTACTTAATCGATTAGATGTACTTTAGAGGATTGAAATATACCCAAAGGGTCCAATGCTCGTATTGTTAAGTGAATAAATAAATAGAGACGGAGGGAGCCTCAGAGACGTGGAATATATGATCAATCATTTTTCATGTAAGTTTAACCATTTTTTTATACTTGCTCATTCGGCGACACTTTACCGCGATAGACTACTTTCGTGAGATTTTTTCTTCCCTTTTTCAAAGAGAAATAGCTGAGTAAATGAAAAAGTTTGGAAAGTGGAGCTGAAATATCTGTATTTTATTTACCATTGGTGAAAAGGACAACAAAAAGAAAGCTCTATCGAAACACTCTAGGCGAGTAGTTCAAGCACCCATTTCACTAGAGTTCCAGTCTCGTAATAAGATGACATCTTGAACATCTGCTTTAGCGTAAAGCAAATTTAAAATCAAGTGACAAAAGTAGAAAACTATGTGGTGACAGTTGAGACCGTGGAAAGGAGAACGTAAGTGAGAATGAAAATCTGTAACTGACTTGAATAGCACAGCAAAATATAATCATATCAAAGAGCCTCAAACAAACTACCCAAACGTCACACCTGATTTTCCATTTATTCTCCAGATTGTCTAGAGTAGAAGAGTATTTTCTATAAAGATGTTGCTAAAAATCTTTCAAATGCGAAGACACCGCTATAAAGATATCTGTACTACTGTACACCTTAATATTAGTTCTTATTAATGGCCCTCATGAAATTCAAATGATTTTAGCACCACCCATTTGTGTAGTCAGTTCCATAAATAATTTTAGCTTTTGACTTGAAAAGCTACATGCGTGTGTAAACATGCACTCTTGTCTGTCCTTGACTTGACGTTTAATCTAAACTTTTCGACTGATGTGTTGATACATCTCTCATCCATGATGGTTTATGTCCGTGACTGATGGACTTCTCATTTCGCACAACTTTTCTCAGAACTCTTGGTGTGTAGGTGGGAGAGGCTTTATCCTGGATAAATTACTGTAATTTAGCTATTGAAGCACATGTGGTAACTTAATACGTTCCGTTAATCTTTTCCATGCGAGGATAATGCTTCCCTTGTACCTTCATTCCACATAATCCAAATCCCACAAAATAGATAATAACGGCAGACATTTTATATTTGTCTCCCCAAATATTATTATCGATATGAATACTAATGCTACTAATAGCTTACTGTGACAAAAGTAAGAGTCGCTTTGGGAGAAACCAATCCAACTGGATATTTGTGGATGAATATATTTTACCAGATTGAGTTCATTTGTGGTATAAAAAGTGGGTAATTTTCCCTCCCAGCAATTCAGCTTGTATGACTACAAAAATTTTAAAGGCGGAATTTTCCCATAAATATATTTAAATAAATTTCAGCTTAGAAAGCCCTAATGCAGTGTGACAAGTAGTAAAAAAGCCTTTTAATTTTGGTACACTCGAAATGTTTTAAAAGTAGTTTAGCAGTGAAGCTTGAAATCCCAAAAAGGGTAATAATAACAGATTTCCTGTTAACAAATAAGTACTTGCATGCTTCCCCATTATCCCTTTTGTCCAGGAACAAAGTAAAACATAGAAAGGAACTCTCTTTTTCCAAAAGTTGTGAGTTGTACACGGAAAAAGTTTTAATTGCAACTGACGTACATTTAATGAATGAACGAGTAATAAAATAAAAGTATCTAAAAATATTCCCCTGATACTACATTTGTCGGCTGCAACTCTTTAAAAAAGCTGGTATAAATGTCCGCAACAATCTACATTAATCTCATCGCATTCTCCTACCAGAATGACGGCTCTTATAAAACTTTCTATCCTTTTTGCGCATCTTTCTCACACTCAACACACATGGTCTAAGCATATGCTACAGTTAAAAGGGTGGATTAAACTTGTGACTAGATTAATGCATAAATTAAGAGTAGAAATAAACACGCTACATAAACCATCAAACAACTTCCCATTTCAGTTTTGCACGATGCATGCATAGATTTCAAAGGGTACGTTTTGCGTTAAACCCAGTCGGTTACGCTTACAAAGGAATACTTTTACCAAAAAGTGCATGTCAACTCCAGAGAGAAAAAACTTTATCCAAAATCCAAAATAGAACGTGCCTGTTTCTCTTTCCTGGTATTTTGCATAAAGGATCAAGTATAAAAGCAGAAATTATAAACTTCAGGTGCTTTAATATCATTACCAGGGATTTATCAGGTATGCCTTGATCATTTACATAAACTCTTTGGTAATACCGCGAAACAGGGTAAATATCCTGTTCGCTCTTTAAACACAAATGCTGCAAGTAAACATCATGCATCAGTTAGTGAATTATAAACTATATCCATTTACATTTTTATTACTTTATAGTTGGAGAAAGCTATAAAAATTTAGTAGTCCAGCCTCTCCCTTGTTACCCTTTTGGACCACAAAATCTCGTTAAAAATTCATGAGAGGATCAACTACCTCTCTTCATCCATCCATACTTGATATATCGATTCATCAAAAACTTTTTGGTCATGGACCTACTCTGATATTGATAAATAGCCGCTGTCTATTTTCACATATCTTCATTTGTCATGAGTGGTGTGGTTGTGATCACCTCCCCGTTTTTTTACAGATGCTTTTAGTCCAAAGGATTTTATATTTTGTGGCTACTTCACTTGATGCCATTAAACAGTAAACAAATCTATTAGTTTTTATGTGCAGTTCCCATCATCCCATTTTATCCTTAGACCCATTTCCTTCTAGTCTAATACCCTTGATCATTAAGTCTGATTGAATCTAGAGACTAGCCTGACTTTTTTCTCTCTCCAAGTGCATTCCTAGAAAGCTTCCGTTTATTACACGATGTCATATCATTTCAGAGTCAGGCCCATTAGTAGACATTACCGTTATATTTCGATGAAAAAATGAAACCATCTAACTGGTTAAGGAATCATTCAATATTCCTCCATGTTCATATTGATCTTAATGGTTTTCGATTCCAAAGAATCCAAACTAGTTGGACATCAACTATCCACCCACGAGATAGTAGTTAAACTGCGAATTTTTTTTAAACGGATCCTGAAATGACGACGTTCTAAAAATAATTTAAATATAACGACAACATCAGCATTCCATCAACGTACGATCTGGCACTTTGGGTAGAAAGTGGTGGTGGTCTGCGAATTTTTTTTAAATATCCTGAAATGACGACGTTCTAAAAATAATTTAAATATAACGACAACATCAGCATTCCATCAACGTACGATCTGGCACTTTGGGTAGAAAGTGGTGGTGGGAATACTAGGTAAGCATCTTTTTTGAAAGGGGAACGACATGACTCCACCACAGGAAAATTTATAATGGACACGATGCCACGAACTAGTCAGCAGCGTGCGACATGAAAGTTAAAAGTTTTTTTCAGAGGTGGACATTCCACATAATAAGGCTCTTAGAGCAACACAAAAAGAGACAGGATGACAGGAAAGGATATTACGGGAAGAGAGGGAGGAAACACCACCACAAGAGAAAATGGAGAAAGATTGAGAGAGCGACCAACAGTTAGTTGACATGACTGGGTTACATTATGAATCTTATATATTTTTTTTGCAATCCTCCTGATTCTCGATAGAAAGTTATATCTCATATAACAACATCTTTCTCCATGTGTGGTAGTGTGCATTATGCTCACGTTCTATTACATCTGTTCTCGGTTTTTAAAGAAAAACAGGGCTTATTCGTTCAACGTCCAAGAGAGAAAAACAGTTGTTGCGAAAAACGGAGAAGACAGCCTGCTTCCATAATAGAACGCACACTGTTGACTCGACTCAAACAGTTTGCTTCGTAGTGTTTTTTTATTCGCTGAATATCTCTTGTCTACTTGATGGATTTTTGGAAGCTTCGCTTTTGTTATAAATATGCCATTAGAGAAGCTCCTGCTTGGTGGAAAGCGACAGGAGAGAAAAGTATAAAAGGAGGAGAGAAGATAGGCGATCGATTTATTTTTATGTGGTTTTGCGTTTCTCTCTGTGTGTGCAAATGAATATGTGTGTGTGTTCTATGAACATAATCATCGTCATCCCTGTCATATATTTTGAAAAGGATGGGCAATAATAATAATGGGGAGGAAGCAGCTTTTCTAACCGCTCTTTTGGTCTTAGTTTACTTGTGTAATCATTTATTTAACTGATACTAGGCTTAGAGTGGATGATGTCCATGTTATGACTTTATGACTTGGATTGGTATAGTCGATGCAACACTTTCCCTGACACTCTCGTCATTGTTTTCTCATAATTCTCATATGAAAAATGAAATGCAACTTTGATATGAAAATTGTAAAAAGTAACGTTCACCTTAAACTCTAGTGCCGTTTATCAGATTATTTTGCTAATTCGCGAGATGATTGTTAAAAGGTGCGTTATTTCGTTCTTCATTGCATGAAATTAGTCAATTGATTTTTTATTTTTTTCCTATTTCTTGAGAATCGATATTATGATGAGATTCAAAAAAGTTTTTTTCTTAACACTTATTTTCTCCGCCATTCCCAGAAATTGCTACCCTGACGGAGGAGTGTTAGTCGTGCCTGTACGTGACAAAGGGCAATAATAGATTTTCACCAAAAAAAATATAAATTCAGCAATACGTCATATTTCTTCCTTTCCTCTACAACCAATCTATTGCGAATGACAGCTGGATGAAAGTGAAAATGGAAGGGAAAAGTTGAACACCTAAACGACTACTATGTACACGATTCCAACATGTTATAAGAATGTAATAGCATCACGTAAAAAGTAGGAGTGGAGTGGCATTAGATTCTTAGAGTTTTATGCTACCTTTGGGGTAATTGAAAAGATCAATAATAGCTATTTCGCACCGTTTCCCTCACCTTTCAATAGCTGTCGGATACGAAAAGCTTTTATGGCTGTGTGCTAATGACAAAGCTGATACCCTAGACACTGACATTTAACACTAATAATATTTATCTCGAGATTATTTAGACGAAACAAGGACATACTAAGCTCATTGATGAGATCCGGGAAGTTTGCATGACGTTGTCCACTTTTCTAGGGGTATTCTGTTTCGTACGATTTTCCGAATTATTTAGATCGAAAACAAATATAATGAGCTATGCCTAGCTTTGTCTATTCAAGAGAAAATGAAGCTATTACATTTCTCATTCGCTGACACTGAAACCTTCTATTCCCACATAAGCAATTAAATAAATTATTTCCAACAGTTCCCAATAAATCCACTTACTATCTGGGCAGTAACTGCTCGGGGGCAGTCGACTAGTGAGGAATGAAAATCAATAGAAAGTGAAAACTGTACCCGCTTAATTATTTAGTAATGATTTGAGATAAAGGCTGTTCCAGCCAGTCAATTAATTTTTAATGGGAGGTAGTCTTCCTCGATTTCTCGATGGTTTCTTATTTAAGATGGTTTATTCGTAGAATATTTCTGCGCATTTTTTTTCTAAGAGGAATCCTGAAATCTCTCTTGGAATTTGCAAAATCTGTGAGTGAAAGTTGTCGATCCCTCCTTAAAAATTCTTCTGCTCAATTAATCTCTGCGTGTATTCACCCATCTACCTAAAGAATGGCATTCTTTTCAGACATGTGAATAGCAAGGGAGGGAAATGAAGCAGTTAAGTTTTTATAGTGCTTTGGCACAGATTGATTATTACAGTAATTAAGACGAATCGCTTCCACTAGGCTAGACATTCCTGATCCTGACATGCTCTTACATGACATTTACATTTAGAAGAGTAGTCCTCCGTCAGGGGGAAAGTGGATTGTGGATTGAGCAAGTCTACCTCGGCGTTCTTCCATCATTTTTATCCCTCTTTCATGTCTTAATAACTACTACAGGGGTAAGTAGAGTGAACCAAAGAGACTTCCTTTCACTTACCCTTCCAGGCATTTTTTACAAAACAAGTTCAGATAGACTCAAGAAGCTTAAATGTTTTTTCCAAAGCTTCTGGGAAGCAGGCAAGAAGCTTACAAGTCTTTTCTAGTCACCAGCACCATCATCATCATCACTGGAATTGTCCATTGAAGCTGTGTCTATATTGCTGGACACATGTTTTATATACCATCCGGTCTTCTATCGCTAGTTTTATTGCTTAAATACCACGAATAGTCAGGTTCCTATCCAGCATCTCTTATTCATGTTCATAGCAGAGTTATTTAATAGAGCATTTACATCGTAGTATTTTGTACCTCCCAAAATACTTACCACTTTCGTGCCACATGCAAGAGGAGATTGTATCGTCAAGTAGCTGAGATCCTTACAACAGGATACTTATATGGAGTGAATACGAGAGTAGAAGGAGAATTTGGTGCATCACTTGTCTCTTTTTGGTTCATAAGGCTAATAATTCGCTCTTCCTGAATCCTTAATGGGCCACACTCAAGTAGGAAGGAGAGATAAACTAGCCACTGAATAAGGGAACGGTTTCCGACTGTAATTGATGTAGACATTTGTTACGTCGTTCATTGTTCAGTCCTATCTACTCGTTTTCATAACGAGAAGTGTAACGAAACCAGACATATGAATATAGGATCTGACATGACATGAAAAAATATTACTTGTTAAAAGAGAGAAGGAAGCTCCTTACTTAAATCTTGATTTGATTTGATTGAAAGTGAATTTATTGCTTGGAAGTAATCCTGGCTGAACAGTGAATTATCAGGTCACGTAGTTATTTTCATCTTGTCACGTAGAAGATTGAATGGGGATGTAGGGATGAAAACATTTCATCTTATGAGTATGATGATGACTATATTGATTATGTTTATTGTTTATGAGAAACTCTTATTCTTCCACATCCGGAAAGAATTCATCTAATCCAGAGCAGAGAGAAATACATTAAAAGGGAATATTATTCAAGACTCTTCCTTGCTAATATTAGCAAATACGACCTCGCCACGTTCTTCCCATTACATCCTATTTATGTCATATCCCTTTTCCTTGATTGCAAACTAGAGTTAGTTGTTATGTGGGAGTTCTTCTATACGGATTAGATTTTTTCTTGTAATGTTTGTGCTCTCTCTCAGAGATGGAAAATCGATTTCCTTTTTTATTCTTCCTTCCAAGATGAGAGCAGTTTATATAAAAAGCGAGAGAACATTTACTACTCGTATCATATCACGGGAAATGTTAGATGTCTCAATCTCCAGTGTCTAACTATACGGCACACGAATCTATCCAGTTCCCTATTACGCAATTCCGTAAAGCACGCTGCGAATCTGTACATCTGCCATTCGTTGGTGAAATGTTATTGCATTTTTCTCAGTGTGAAACGGAAGGAAGCCAACACTCTGTTGAGATATGGCACGCAGCAGTTTTCTCCTGTTTTTTCCATCACTAGCAATCTCACATAGTTTTTTCCTTGCACGCAAAATTCTACGTTGATATACCCCATAAGAGTGGCAGAGAAAAATTCATACCATTTTAACTACGAAGGAATCCAATAGGTGTAAGGATAAATAATGCCATTTAGGAAGTACAGTCTCGTTCCTCATTACAGAGATGAGATGGAAGTATTATATGAAGCATGCCTCCAGCATCCTTCAAACAAACTTCAGATTTGTTGTGATACGAGACACTTTCACTTTTCAAATGAAAATAGTGTAATATAGTATATATAATAGTTTTGCGCTAGAGATTCCTTTTTCCCATGCTCCCTCTCCTACTTTCTCGCTTCTCCTGACTTGACGCTTAAGAATGTGGAGTGGCAGATTGGTGTAATGGTTGTTAGGTCAAATCGTATCATAGTCTTATTATTTCTCTTGGTGAAAACAAGAAAAATTCATTCTCCTCGAAAGTCTTTGGAGAAGAGGTTTCACTTTCTGTGGAAAAAAATGCGAATTCTGATGAGAAATATGTGTGGGTACGGTAGCGTGGAATAAGTTGGAGAAGAGAAAAGCTTCTTTTTTACGACTTATGAGGGGGAAAGTAGTATAATAAGTACGATTGAAGATGACTTTACTCTGAAATTGGGTTTTATACCTATTACACTCTCTTCCACTTCCTTTCTCCTTTTGTATAAATATGAGATTTCATTCCATTACTTCAAAGTAGCAAGTTTGTCTTTAGCAGAGGAGGAGGCTGACGCACACAACTTGTTTTCTTTAAAGTATAAAAATAAACTCGGAGCTTCAAAGATATGAGATGATGGAATTAACAAAGTATAATTTGATGGTTCCACAATGAGATTTCTCGGAAATCTATAAGATCTTCTATTCTTATTGGAAGAGAGAAAAAAACGGAAATTAAACAAGACTAAATGGGGTTTACGATTACGCTCACATCAAACAAAGGAATCCATTCTCGCTCATTATAAATGGCAAGGTTCATTTGTGATTAATGACGTGATAGGAAAGTCATTCGAAACCAAAAAATTGAAAGTAAAATAAAATATTACTCAATTCTAGTTAAATTGGGAGTTTGTGGTAAACAGGTTCTTTGTACATGTATCCGCAAGTACTTTCCCAACTATTATTTTCCACTCTTGAGGCAATTGCCAGGGCTCAACTTACAAAACACTGTTCACCATTTAACTACCGTCCTTAAAAAACTTTTTCATAAGCCACCAACTTTCTCCAAACAACATCGTGAACACATTTCTCTCTTGGAATTGTATCCAAACTTATCCAATCAAATCCATGTATGCGTTCGTACAACGAAAGTGAGACTAGCGAAACCCCGAGAGCCCCTCCTATTCTGAGGAAAATTACCAAATTACTCCTCATTACTAGCCTGTCAACGTTTCATCTCTAAAGAATTTACAAATGAATAAATTAATCTAGACTTTGTCCTAGTATGATTCTCATCATATTAAAATCATTCATTCCAAAAGAATATGATAGCATTCAAAAGTAGGTCGCTATATAATAAAAGCATTCTATTAAGAAAGAAAAAATTGTTCCAACTTTTTTGTTAGGATTACCCTATTCGTACAGTAGCAAAAAATACACGAAGAGAGAAAAGTCATATTAATCACAGTCAGTCTGTCGACAGAGAGCCATCAAATAGCGGAATAATAGACGCCTGTTTTGTATACGCTCTTCCTTCCGTCATTCCTCATTCCGTGCTAAAAGCTTGAATCTTTTATGAGAGACAAGAAGCTCGAATCTCAACAGTAAACATGATGGTGTGGCTCCTTCAAAGAGCTAATACAACTTACAAAAAATAAGGTACTTCAAGATTTCCAAGTAGGTAGGGAAGGATATGAAATCAAAGGGACGGAATTACTTTTTTTTAGTCTTTTGTCAAAAAAACATCACGAGTCATCAGTAGTTACATAGTCAAGTGGAAAAGTCCTTCCTTTCTTCTTTTTCTTATAATCTCTTATTTTATATAATGCTTTCTCTTTTTATTCATCTTCGTATTCTTCCGTTTTTTCTTTTGTGGTTTAATGATTAAAGATAAAGGTCGAAACAAATGAAGTAGAAATGGGATGTCTAAAAATATTTAGAGCTTTCCATATGTGTACAGGTAAGAATCAACAGGGATATAACTTTAATGTCTATGCAAAACTACACAACTTGTACCCTTTGCTCTATTGTTGGATGTGAATGGAGTAAATCCCACTTTAAATAAAATACGGATCTGGGCTGTCTTCACCTTTCAAAGGTGATGATGTGCCCCTTCTCACCCCATAGCATTAACTGGAGGATTGAGCTCGTCAGCTTTTCATTTTGGGAAGTTGATGTGTTTTGTAATATGTTTTGTAAATGTACGAGGTAAGCACTCTCAACTTAAAATGTTATGAGTATGTTTTTACTCGAGAGTTGAGTGCAAATTGCTTTTCATTCCATTTCCAGCTAGATTTTAGTCAGAATCTTTGCCCACTTCCTTTATTCTCTACGAATCTCGCGAAAATAATTATATATCCAAGTGGAGATGGAGGAAGTGATGAAGACCTCGTCATAAAGGGGCTCCCCAGAAAATTGTCTGAGATAATTTCATATTTATGTGCGAAAACCGCCCGCCCTCACTTCCTTTCCTGAGAAACGGGAATGTTCACCCCAGAGCCTAGAACCCATCAGTTGCTTAAAAGCATTGTACAATAAAAGGAGGTGACAGTGGCACTCTCACATTAAACTTTATACCAATTTAGGTCGGTTGGAAATTGGAGAAAATGCCACAAGCGTGTACTTTTGCTGTTATTGCATTTACGGCTAAAATGAAAAGGTTCATCTACGTGCTTATACTATAGTTTAAGTTGCTCAAGACAAAATAATATGTCTTTTAAAAAGGCAATTTCACAGGATCTCGGAGGTAAAACGAAATCCATCTTTAGCTCTATAAAAAACTTGAGACAATTTTGCAATTCTTTTGCGAGTATTTTCTCCTCCATCCAAGCATATCCCAAGCATAGATTTCAACTTTAGAAGTTGACAAAATTCGGCTCAAGTTTCCCTTTCATAAGTGCGAGGTCAATATCATCTTACAATTTCACACTATCGTTCAACTCTCTTTCTTTCTAAACTGTGGTTATCCCTTGACAAAATGAGAGCTAAGCAGAGTGATCAAAGTTGGAAATCGTTTTCCCAGAAAGAATTAGTTAAACTCATTGATAGCTCTTCTCAAATAGTTTTCTCTATTCGTGCCACTCTTTCCTCTGCATGGATTATGAACTGAGCCCATTCAAACTAATAATACTCCTAAATGCATTTATGAGAGCTGCGGGTACAGTTTCCAAAGAAGAAGGAGATGGGAACAGCTGCAAATTATGAGCTTCTTTGTGACTTTTGTGTGAGCACTTTTGCGAACATAAATTTTGGGAAACATTTCATCCCGAATTTCTAGATTTTACTTACGTGAATGTGTGCCACAACCAGGTTTGTTTTCTTCATTGTGCTGCTAATAATAGCAAAAGTTTTTGCAAAATCCGTATTAAACCACCCACACTTTCCAAACAAACTCGTTCAAACTAATGGAATCTTTGGGTATACGTGTGTTTAGGGCAAAGTTGTATGTAGTAATTTCATCCCATTTTCAATCTCTTTCTCTGACCTGGAAGTATATTGTTTTTGAATAAATCCATTTTCGCCGACTGTGCCAACTCTCTGAGGGTGGCTTAGCTCGACTTGTGAAGAAGGCAATAACTATTTTATTTGCGAATTTGTTTCAACCTCACATCCCCATCTTAACTTATAGCGTGTATAGCGAAAGATGATAATTTTACCAGATTTTATACCAGATTCCATCATATTGTTGTAAACAATGATATAAAGCGAGTGTTGCCCTTTTAATACTTTTATGTCTTATTGCCATCTTTTAAAAACCAACAAACTTATGCTAAAATTAGCTTTCTATCCTCAAAACAATCTCTACTTTTTAGTATTTGATAGCCGTTTAACAAAGAGCTTTGCGAGTCCGTAAATCTAAATTTTTTCTACAAACCACATCAAACTAGACATGTGTGTGCGGATTGCATCCTTTTATTATATTTACTTGGAATATTTTTCCAAGAAAAAGTAGTTTTCTCATTCGCCAAACAAAATTTCATTCTCATATATTATATTTCTTAAATAAATTGCTTATATAGGAATTGCGAGAAGCTATTTTGCGATGACTAGACTTCTACATTTCCGCACTCCAAATAGGCCATTACAGAGAGTAATGCAAATGGTGAGATTTAAAATGTCAACTTTACAGCCGTTTTACCGGTGCCCTTTATACTAACTGCTAAGCCATTCGTATAAGAAAAGTTTTATAGGATATGTCTAAAATACTCTCAAAAAAACGAGAAAGCGCACTAACAGCCAAGATAAAAGTTCCATTGTATGAGTTATTAGATGACAGAGAAAAAATATGAACTTTCACGGAGTAAAAGGGAAATCGTGTTTTAAACAAACTTAAAATGTGTTTATGTGTGTGCGGAGTTACGATAATCAAAAGGGTATATATATTCTTTGAAATAAGGACATCAAAGCTACTAGAGCGTTCATGTAAATGGAATTTTTTAAGGAATAGTTGCACACAAGATATTCCCCTCACATCCGTTTTTGGAATTGGAAAATATGGCTTGAAGGCATACCTGAAAAAACGTACGATTTTGATCTGTTGTTTACAATCATCTCAGTAAATTAATCGAATTCTTTGCAAATTTTTGTAGCTAGTATGAAAAAAAGTTGGGCAAAGTTAGCAATACTTGATAAAAGAATTTATTATAAAGACTCGGAAGATATGGGCGTCTTATGAAAACCATAAATCATCTTGAAGCGATAGCGCATTCGATGTTATCCAAAAAAATCCAGAACTTATCTCTTCTTCTATATCCCACTTAAAATGTACTAAAAGGAAAACTTTGAAAATACTCTTTTTTTTTATCAAAAAGGGTGTCCCCAAAATCAGCATAAAATGGGAGACCTTTTATCTCGCATAAGAGCATCAGCCTCGCTCCACATATTTTTATTTGCGAGTGTCTCCCTTTCTCTCTTATTCAGAGGGGAGTTGAGATTGTCGAGTCTTTGGGAAAACTTGTTCAAAGTGCCACACACACAAAAGTACAAACTGAGTAGTTAAAAGTAATGTTTTTCCTACGCATTTGGGAAAGGAGAAGGAATAAAAAATCTGCTGAATTCGTACCCGCCTTTCCATGTCTTTTCAAACAGAAAATTGCACAAACTGTAGAGCCAGTACATTTCTCTCTTTTCAAATGGAAGGGAATCATATTGTACTGGTGTTTAGTTAGTGAACCCTTTCATGTTGAAGCAAATCATTTTTCCAGAAAATTATTATATTCCTTCTCGCAAAAAGTTTTTCCACGTTTTCGCACTCGACTCGGTGAATAAGCGTCCATTTCAATTTCCCACTGATGCCTCACAACAGGACAGCGAACTGGAGAGAAAAGACTCTTCTAATGAATGGAACTACTGCTGTGAGCTAACAGTGCGAGATGAGAAGCAATTTGTTTCGAATTTTTTTGAATTGAAATCATGTTAACGAGACATCCTCATCTAGACTCATTCTTTACCAGTTGGCTACGGAGGTAATTCTACTCAGATACTCCCACCTCGATATAAAAACTTATGAGTTGCTTTTCAAAAGCGTCATATGCGTATTTCTACCCACTTATGAATCTGGAAGCGACCCACATATATTTTTGTTGACGGTATAAAAAATTTATAAATTGCTATTTTCCTCCCAACCCCAACTGCTCTGTGCTAGTTCTCAACAGCTCAAAATTAATCTTTTTTCATTCAGTTTCCCATAAAAAATGTTCTCTCCTTTGGAAAGATATAAAATTATTTTTATGCCTTCCCCTCCGAGCTGCGCTTCTGCTCCGGTCTGGTTCATATTTAAAGGGAGAAAACAAGGGCACCTTACCCATTATCGTACCTTTTCCCCCGATTCATTTCAGCATTCCCTACAAGAACATTCACCTGAGCCATATTTTACGGAGAAAGTTAAAACGCCGGTGTCACATCCTATTTCTACGCTCATTTATCCCTTACAACTGCCCTGTGTTTTCCCTACTTTTCCCATAAAATATGCTTTCACTTTCAGAGAAATTAACATGAGATTATAAGAGAAATATTATTTTCATAAAAACACTTTATCTATTAAGGACACAGTTGCTATTATGCACATACTACTTGTCACAAGCTACGCAGCTTTTGCATTCCACTTTACCAGAATATATCACTTTCATTTCTAAAACACATTAAAAATATTATGTCTATTATCAATTGTGACTAGACGAGAGAACGCAATTCCCCGAGAACTTTACCTTTGAAATAATTTCACAAAACACTCTCATCAGTTTTCTCCTCACGTCTCATCCTAGAACATTTATAATGGTCTACTTACTCATATATTCCGTCGGGGCTCTCTTTTTAAGATTAAATTATTTAATTTCTTATGGCCATTCTCATAAAATATTAGTTGCAATTTTTATTATGGTCATATTTCAATTATTTACTGGTTTTATTCGCAATAAAATGCTTATCCATTGATTACACTATCAATTCAAATATTACATGTCATTCCAATAACATTTATTGGTCAGGATATTTGCAAAAGATTTTGGGATTTTGTCGCTGACTCTGTTACTATTTGCAAAGTGCTTTGGAAAGTAAACAAGCAGACAGAAAAAAAATCATTTTATAACTTGAATATAAAAAGGGGTGAACTAAAAGGATGGAAATTTTCCAAACTATCATTCTTGAATGCTGATATTGCTGATGTAGGATTTCCCGATTCATATCTTTCGCATTTTTTTTCACTATCGATAGTAAAAATTGACTTGGCTGTTTATCTTCCAATATTTTACTGCCTTTTGCACGTACATCATCCACATCTCTATTTTCGCTAAGACAGTTTCCAACTTTATCTAATGTACATTCCGTGTGTGCACGGTTGCCAGATAAAATAATTCTCATCTTGGCTCTGTCTTGTTCGTGTCGTGATGGGGGAGGTAATGGTCGGATTGCTTTTTTATTACATTATCAACAACGTTCTCCTCCTGGCCAACTTACTCTTGCTTTTGTCAGACTACCTTTGCTACACCCATCAAGAACATTTTTGTCTTTTACGGTTTAAAGAAATGGCTAAGATTGCTGTATCCCATTTTATCTTGTCTGTTCCAGTATTGCTTCCAGCAGAATCCTTTGCGAAAACTAATGTTTTAGATTCCTTTCACATTCTGCGGATCTCAAGAAAGCCATCAGAATTGCATATACTTACTTTTAAATGCAACTGCGTATAAAAATACATCAGAGAGTGCAGAATATTTACATAAATTGCCCAACAAGAATAAATAACTAAAATATTTTATATTTAGTGAGGGCGGATGAAAGACAGAGTAGAAAGACTGAAAGTTATTTCGCCCGCAGCATAAAACTTGTTTACGGTTAGGTTTTATTCCTCTTCTTTATAGTCAGAGCAGAGTTTGTTGACTTTAGTATAATATATTCATAACACTTTAGCAATAAATTAGTCTAACCTTCATCACCAGATAACTTTCAATTTCATTCATAACTCGCTACCTTTAGGCAGCTCATTTGGTGCTTAGCCAATTCCAATTTCGGAAGCTGATCCTCCCTAGCCAAATATTTGGGGGGAATTCCACCACTAGACTGCCAGAGGGCACTTCCAGCAGAACACAATACACTCATAGTAATCGATATAATCTCATGCTATTGCTTTCTTTCATGAAGCCGTAAACAAGGAAAAGACCCATTTTATAATATTACGTAATTGTCAGAGTAAAACTATTTATTTGAATTGGGAAAGAACTTTGCTGAGTTTGAATAAACCTTTTCATCCCATTTACAATTGACAGATGGAATTTTTCTATTAGCAAGAGTATTTCTTGGAGTGAATATCGATTTGTTTCTAAGTTCCCAGATGGAATTCTCTCCATTGTAAGGGATCACTACAATCTGTCAATAAGCTAGTCGTAAACTTGCTCAGCCTACCTATTTTCCACCATAAAACAAATGTAATTTTGAGAAGATAAACGCTGCACTACAACCACCCCAGAGCTCAACCTCATGTTTACATTGTACTGCAGTGGTACTTTTTTTTGTCAAACCATTTTCCACTTTCTCTTTAAAAGTGACTCTTGACTAAACTAGTTTTGAGGTGGGAAAGAAAAAGTGGAGAACATTTACATCAACAGCAAACCAATGTAAGCCCCCCAACCAATCCATTTCAGGAGCTCATTTTGACTAGAAAAATATATTTTCAGTTATTATTGCTATTTCTGCTATCCACTTGCACTCTCCTTATTTATTATTTCCTGATGGAAATAACTACAAACTGTGAAGGAAAAGGGGGTACAGCGCGAAAATAGAATCCAATTTCACTTTTGCGATTTTCGATTGTAAAAGGATTTTATTGAGGTAATAATTTCTTCCAAGTATCCAATAACATTTTCCCTCCTTTCTCCATTTTGTCTTTTTTGAAAGGAGAAACACAGGAAAGACTTCACGCTGGATTATATATCCACTGGATATTTTTGTAAAAAGAGTATGACAGCTTATTTTATATCTAGCGTGGGAATGAACAAAAGGTGACGATTTCTCCCCTCTCGTTCACCTTAAGGAGAATGTCATCTTTGTCACTTTGTCGTTCAATCTTTGGTGGGAGAAAAAGAGATGGTGTACCATTTTAAAATGAATGGAAGTCACTCCCAATATTTGTTTTAGATACTAGTGGCTGCTCTTGTTGAGGTAATCGAACCCGGCAATTGCCTGCAGTTAACTTTGATTTTAGGAATTAATGATTGATGGAAATAA
>JAHZMU010001929.1:0-14876 GCA_027743725.1 Rambutsinella grinnellia | reverse complement strand
CGGATGAGAATACGGCGTTATTGATTGCTGGCATTACAGAGCCTCGCAATGTGATAAAATTGGATTTGAAATCATTCAAATCTGATGTAATTACTCAGCTAGTAAAGGAAAGGAATGAATATGTCAGCGCCATTTGGGTTGAGCAAAAAGGCGTTGCCTACATATTTAGTGGAATATCAGGATCCAACTGTATTTACAAATACAATCCGTCCACAAATGAGCTACAAATCCTGCCAGTATTTTATCCAACGAGACAGAGTACATCTAAGGCCGTTTGGGATGGACAATATGGCTACATAATAGGAGGATTTGATTCAACTGTTCCCGTAGATAGTATTCTGCAATTCGACCCTGACACAGAAAACTTCCGATTTATCCACGTCGTTGATTATCCCAGATCTGGAAGCTCAACTTATGCTTTCGATGGTACTAGCGCTGTTTATGTGGAAAAGCTTAATAGAATTTATATGTTTGGAGGAGTTAATTCATTTATCGGAGGCATTGCGTATCGGGATGAGATTTGGTATATTAGTCTGGATCCCTTAAGGCCACCTACGGAACCGACTACTTCTCAAACAACGACAACAGAAATTGATCCACGCCCAACTTTAAGCCCAGAAATATTTGATTGCTCCGGATTAAGAGAATCTATCCATCCATTTCCTTATGACTGTGCTAAATTTATTCTCTGTCGGGACAACCACGCATATTCATTTCATTGCCCGAAATACCTCCTCTTTTCGGTTAAAACGCTGAGGTGCACATGGCCAGACTTGGTGGATTGTCAAGTCTAAAAATGAAGTCGTTTATTAAGACCAAACGGTATAATTTGCCCTCAAAATGTAGTATAATAAGCAACACAATTTGGATAATTATATCAATGAAGTAATGCGCTTGTTTTGTAGAAAAGAACTGAATAATTATTTCTCTATAATTAGAAAGGTTCCATTACATAGTCTGATAATGTGTAATTAAAACATGTCATGTTATTAAACCATTACATTCCATAAATGCTGAGGAAGCCGTCACTTTTTATATTAATTGAAGCGAGAATAGCTTTCACGTTTCCAAATGTTCAGTTATCAACGCAGATATTCTCTTTACTAAAATTCGTTTGATAAGTTTTCTGCCAAATATTTAAGGTCATCATGAATTTTATTATATTTTGTGTACACATTCTCCTCACGAGTACTTTAATAATAGGAGACTCATATAAGCATAAGCCTGAATTAGTTATGGCAAAATTCGACAATTCTAGAGAAAGTAATTTGACATTGTTAAAAAGTCTCCTGTCATGGATCAGCCATTCCAGAATTATTCCAAGAGTTAGCAACATCCGCATTTTTTCATCAAAACCTCACCAACTCGACACTGTTCTTCACCAACTCGGCCAACTTGAGCTATTTAGTGTAGTTTCTGGAATGTCAATAAAATACTTTGATATTGGAATGCCCTCAGCAGTGCTTATCTTTATGGATACTCCGGAAATTCTAGAAGGCTCTGCAAGCTTTCCCAACAAAACTGGATTGGCAACTTGGTCCAGATGTGTTGCAAGCCGCAAGCGAGACCATTTCATTTTTATTGGGAGAGAAGAAATTATAAAATCGGTTTGGAGCAATCCTCTGCTTAATAAGCTGAAATGGAAATGGGGCATCGCAACAGGCATGCTTTGGACGCCAACTCTAGGACTGGGTGGGCCTTCTATTTACGAAGATGTAAAATCATTTGAACGGGGCCTCACCCAACAAACATTTAATATTGGACACAACATCCGAGGAAGAAACTTTCTTGCTACTGCTTGGACCAGATGTGCTCCTTTCTTTTTCGTTTCACACATCCACCCTTCCGGTCGAGTGGAATATGACGGCTCCCACTTCAGAATATTTAATGAATCCTCTAAAAACTTCAATTACACCTTAAAGCTCCGCCCATCCTACGACGTTACTTATGGCGAGTTGCTTCCAAACGGCACTTGGACTGGTATGATTGGCGACATGCTTTACAATGACTTTGATATCTGCCTTCACATTGGCCCCCAAATGGTTTGGAATCATATATTTGACTATGCCCCAGCCCTAACAAATATCGGCATCTATTTTGTGACAATCCAGCCAACTCTGGAGATCCATTGGCAGGCATTCCTCCACCCATTCAGCTTTACAGTTTGGCTCTGCATAATTTTTACATGTGCAGGAATAACATTCTGCATTTATATCGTCTTGAGACTAGGAAATAGCTCTCGCAGCGCCTGGTTTTCATCTCTAATCATTCCATACCAAATTACGATGGAACAACACGTCGACATCCCTAAAGGGACTCGAATGTTAACAATTACGTGGCTCTTTGCTATCATCATTTTTGGAAATGCTTACAAAACGGAGATAATTACAGCTCTAACTTTGCCCACGCCCCCAAAAGTGCCCAAAACAAATACTGAGCTCCTTTCTATGAAGGACTACACTCCAATTATTAACGCGATTGGTGCAGTTGAGCTCTACATTTATAAGACAAGCGAGTCGCCAACAATTCATGGATTGCTAAAGAGAGCAAAATTTGACGGAAGCCAATTTGGAATGTTTAGCAAAAACGATTCTAAATAAGAAAACAGTTTGTTTCTCATGGTGCCCCATATTACTTTTAACAGCCGCTGCAAAAACAACCGTTGACGTAAATATCGACCCATTTATTACATCTAATGAGGCTGTAGCTTCGTCACATTTGACAGTTGGGTTTGGCAAAGACTCCACTTATGTTGATGGGTTTTCTCCAATAATTGCTGCTTTTTTCGAGTCTGGAATTTATGATATTTGGCAGAGAGATATCTACAAGCAGGAGAGGAAGAAGGGGTATGAGATATACAAAAAGTCTCAAACATCAGCAGTTTACAAGAAGCTGAAAGCAGTCACGGACGAATTAAAAGGGATCAAAGGGCTTTTAAAACCGCTGAAAATTGAGCATCTTAAAATAATGTTTTACGTGGAAGGAATAGGAATGGCTTGTGCTTTAATGTTCTTTTTAATTGAAATAGCATTACCTTCCGTAATTATTCTTGGAAACAAAATTAGATGGAATGTAATGAGCAAAAGTGTTAGGCTCGTTATGCCAAATTATAGTGAGGGTAATAATTAAGTGTGATTATGAAAAGGTTATACTTATATGAATTGAGTGGTTAAAGCTTATTTTGTTTTGATAGCCTTTACACTTTTTAATTATTTAACTATCGTATGATCCAATAAAGCAATTTCTTAACTTGCGCTTATAAAACTTCGCTTTCTCCTGTACAAATGATGTGGCCTTCCTCCAGGCCCATTTGCCTGCAATCGAACCCCACACCATTACAAGCATCAATCTCAATCAATTTAAATATACTTTATGTGTAAAAATAAGTATTGGATTATGGAAAAAAGTAGCTTCTATTTAAAAGTGAGCAAAGCTCTTGAAGTATTTCTGGAAACTGTCTTCATAAATTTTAAAACACTTGTCCTCTTTACCACGTAAACTTTTCCGTACCCGAAGCCCATTTGTTTAAAGCTTTTGCTGGTCTTTCTCATTATTTTATTATTCTTTTTGTTTCCCCAATTTCTGTTTTTAATCGAGGTTATCACCATTCCGCTGTGAGCATGCCAATTACCCATGATTCCAAGAGCAATCAAAGAAGCCGTAATAGAAGTGAAAGCCCAGATGAACAAAACTGCACAACTCATCCACTCCAACTTGCTATAATGCCTAATTAAACTAACTGTGGAATAAGTCGTGAGATTTAACAATATTATGAAGAGAGGCAGACTAAATGTGGAAGCAAAGTCATTACATAAACAGTACAATATTTGGAAACGATTGTATACGACAAGGAAATATCTAAAAGTTCTTAATTTGTATGAAGCCCTGTATGAATAGTGAAGGTTAGCGTTTTCTACGAAAAGAAATTCTCTAAAGATTAGCCAAGAATACAAAGCCAAACATGACAACATATCACAAGCAAGTAAAATATTTGAGTATATAGCTTGCATGAAAGCGATACAACTTAAACCAAATCCAATTCTAAATAGAATCCAAATTAGCCTGGGAAATATCGGAGTTCCGTAATCATCCAGTAGAATACATGTGGGATAAGCAGGATGGTCATAGTAAATAATCGGGTGTAAAGTGACGATAATTGTTATGCCAAAAAAGCTGGTGGTAGTGAAGATGAGAAAGGTTTCATAAAACAAGTTTACTTTTGCCTTGGCTGGATTAAAAGATGGCATGAATTTTCCTAAACGAAATTAAGCAAATAAAGATTAAACTTTAACGTTTAATTTTGACATGGCTTACTTTTAAAACTACCAAAGAACTTGAACGACTCGTTAAGAATTGCTGTGCTCAAACCAGGCAGAATAGCAAGGGCCAAAGATAAAATCGTATCAAAAAGTGCGCAAATTGATAAAGCTATTAGGAAATAAAAGGTGTTGAAGTTGTCCTTTTTGCTTTCACGACATATCTGAATGAGTAAAAAGGTGTCGTAACATACGAAGGGGGTTACGTAAAAAAGCAAATATTTTAGATAGCTTAATTCCGTTATTTCTACACAGTTCTTTTTTCCATTCCAGACTAAAGGAGTTGCGCTAAATAGGTAGCCGTGTCTCAAGTGGGATTTGAAGATTTTGAAAAATCTGTCACTTAACATTCTGAAAGCTGCTAACAAAAGCTTTACTGCTTTGAAATGTCTTTGTAAAAGGACATGGGATATGTCTGATTTACAAAATGCCATTTAGGAAAGACGTCACTGATTATAAGCTTTGAAAGTGTATATTAAATGAAAGAGTTTATTTAATAAAGATTTATGAAATTTTATACTAAATAAACTGTTATTAAAATAAAAACCTTTTATAAAGTGGACTAAATGGATTAAATTATATAGTTTTAAAATCAATATTGATTGAACAGAATTTAGTGATTTGAGAGGCTTAAACTTTTCAAATACACTCGATTTAATTTCAATGAATAAGCAGACTGTGAGCTAAAAAAAAGATTAAAAATATGAGCCGGTAAACCAAACTCTAAACTTGCGCCTGTACAATTTCGCTTTCTCCTTTAGAAAAGCTGAAACCCTATTTCCAACCCACTTGCCTCCAATCCAAAGCCAACCCAAACCAAGCAGTATTCCCAACGTCGCAGCAAACCCAACATGAATCCACAAGCTTATAGCTAGCGAAGACTTTATATGAAGTGACTCAGGTACTATATATCTGTCAGCATCCGTCATCCCCAATTTCCTTAGAGTGACATCATACTCACTTAATTTAAAAAATACCATCCATTCTAAGATAGCGCTTTGGACCATCTGCTGCAGTTTTGTTGAAAAACGCTGCAGCATGTAGCCTTGAACTCTAACCCCAACTACTAATGTGATTGGTAATTTTTGTCTCAAATCAAGCTGGCGGCAAATGTACTTTTGTCCACTCACAAATTTCAATCCTGGCCCAATAGCTTTATTCCACCATTTCATGCTTTCACTAAAAATTAGGAGATTTTCTTCTGCCATCGTTTTAACAACACGGAGTAGATCCGTTTTATTCGGAGGGCCCGCGTCTACAAGAAGGCTTAGTAGAGGCCTTTGGCCAATCAAGTCTTTAGCGGCCCGCATGATATCATCAGGTACAAGCATATTTAGTAAATTTTCAAGCGAGAACGGTAGCATTTTCTAAAACTTTACTGTTTTTACGCAAATCCACCCAAATTGAGAAATTCTTTTTTGCAAAATATTCCAGAGATGGAAAGCTTCCTAGTTTCATAGAGCTAGTTGTAAACTCACTAGAGTAGGTGGAGGCAAGGAATACTGCTCCTATTAAATAGGTTGTGATAAGCTTGTTGTGTTCTTCTCGTAATGGTAGGCCTATTAAAGGCCAAAACAAATCAAGAGCCTTGAAATTATTTTTGTAGATGAATGCATAAGCTGTTACGATTGAAATAAGTGCGATCCAAACGGATAATGGGATAATTGTAAGGATTGCGTAGTCATAAGAAAAATTCTGCTCGAAATCGATGCAAGAGATGAGATTCCATTTTATATCTCTGTATAATCTAAGCTCTCCTCTCTTAGCTGCTATTACGTTAGCCACGGAGAATTTTTCGTGCTCGCCAATAATAACACGGAGAAACCAGCGGTAGCTTATCTCCTCGTCCCAGGTTAGTTCTGATTTGGTGTTGACAAAAGTAAGGTTCATTGAGCGAGCTAATGCAGCAAATCCAATTTGATTATTGAACATGCATGTCATATTTTTATTTATGAAGAGGAGAGTCATGTCGTGATCAGAGATTAAGTTGCAGGTCGGGTTGGGATTTGGATGGAGTGAATGAAGTGGGCCTCGTGTTATGTGGCGGCCGTAACCGTTATTGTTTAGAAGTTGAAGGCTTTTCAAAATGTCTGGGAAGGATTCATCTGTGTAATGATAGATGTATAGGTTAGCATCAGGGCAGAAGTAGCAGTGAAGCCCGACATGGTTTGGTTGGGTTTTAGAGAAAAAGATTAGATTGGCATGGAATGGCGTTGATCCCGATAAGAATAAAGAGTTTCCCGAGAAGGATGAGATGAGAGGGTCTAATGGCGAAATGAATGGGACGTGGATGAAAAACGTTGCATGGTCAGATGTACCAAAGCCGGAATTGGTAATTGCTGTTGTTGTTTCGTCCAAGTCTTGAGTGTAGAGGATGAAGTAAATGCAAGTGTTTGAGGAGAGCTTCCGAGTCAGCCGGAAGTAACCTTGATCATGTCGTAAATAGAGAGATTTTCCAGGGTCGTTTAACATAGTCTAAAGTTCACCAAACAGGAGGGACATGTCTTCCCCAGTTTCAATCGAAAAGGTTAGATTCGGAACTTGAAAGTATGTGAATGTTGTGGGAGCAGAAGGTGCAATTAGATTTGGCTCTGTGTCGTCTTTGTATGATGTTGATGTGACTGTGTTTATGGAAAATGAGGGTTGGGTGTGGAATGAAAATGCGTAGGATCCTACAAGAGCCCCGAAAACAATTATAAATTTTAGTAAATTCTTTAATAGAAGCATTTTGTAGAAAAAGCGTAATAATTCTAAGCTGACGTGGTCTAACTGGAATGGAGAAGGATCCGCAACTAATCGAATGTTTGTGGCAAACAGTAATCAAGTAATATTGATTAAAACGCTTTGACAAAAACAGGAAGCTACGTCAAAGCAATTAATAATTAAACTTTAATTCCTTTCTGGCTACCCTTTATATTTGCGATGGTCAATAATTATGGAAATTAAAAAGCATTGTAAGATATTCTTTTTTGCAATAAAATATTTATTTATTTGCTTTTTCGCCAATAACAATTTAATACTGAGTAACAGGACGCTTGGCAATCCATTCCTTTACCCCCTTCAAACCAAATACACCTTGTTGTGTGTTGCTTAATAACTGGATAGTCTTCCAACAACAATTTCTTCATGTCTCCACCCGGAGTATCCTTCACAATGTCCTCTAACATCTCTGACCAGTGAGCCAAAACAAAGTCGGTCCATGTAACAGACTTGCCGACAATTGGCACGAAGCCGTTGGCCATCTTGTTGTGCTTGTTCTTGGTTAGTTGGTCAGTAAAGTGGTTGAAGTAACGGGGAACGTAGACCGTCAAGAGTTTCTCTTTAAGTTTTATTTTGGTGGCGTCATCTTCGGCAGCAAAAATGTTTTCGGCCTCTAAAATAATATTAATGAATAACTAATTAAATTTAAAGAGAATAGCTGGAAGGAGAACTTATTCTTACGTTCCACCAAGTCCCTGATACAATCAGAATATTCGTCGCAAGCAAATTTTTCCAAGGGTGTGGAAGCTACCAAGCCATATTTGTTTCCAAGATAGCGCATAATGCTAAACGACTGCTGGAAAGTAACTACGGATCCATCCGCTTGTTTTTCTTCCATGTATGGGAGGATGGCGTAGCGGTATTCTGAAAAGAAAAGTAATATTAAGATTGTTTCTATTTACGATTGCTTAAAAAACTCACTTTTCCTCTCTTCCCCATTCCTCCAATGGTCAAAGTCCACCCAGGGGATCCTCTTATCCTCGAATGATTGGCCGACATAAGACAAAAGGAAGCGGATGGATTCGCCTGCCCAGCGCAGGTCAAAATAAGTTAGCTTATATGCTGGCTGCGACATACTTGATGAAGAATCTGGTGTAGGCAGACGTGCGTGTGAACAGGTCCGAACATGAAGTGAATGTGATTGGAATGTCCTTGTATGATGTGAATTTAGGTGAGATAAAAAGCGTGGTATGCGATAATGGCTTTTTGACAACTGATCATGTAACTTTTTTTACGTCCACCAATTTGTCCTTGGCAAAACTTGAGAGTGAGCTACATCTCGGATGGAGATGAAAAAATGCTTGTGTAAACGTGCTGGAACTTGTCACGTACGAGTGGTTGCTGTTGCTATCTAGATTTTAATGGACAGGGATATGAGAGATTTATTGTGTTTGAACTTGCTTCAAGGACACAAAATTGACTTTGTTAATGAAGTGCTTTTAGCACCATCACAATAGTTGATATGTTGTATGTGCAACTTAAAAAACGCTTTTAATTCAAATGCATCAAAACCTGCCACCCGTTTAATAAAAGTTCATAAAATGTTGCATAATTGTAGCCAAGTTTATAAAAGCTAGTGCCAAATTCAATATCATACAAAACGGTTTAATATGTTTCACATAGAACGAAGAATTCACTAATGCAAGGAAGAACATCTACAATAGGAGCCGGTATTGTTGTTACGGTGTAAATACTTGAACACCAATAAGCACTATTTGGGTTTGGCCACCAAGCAGTAAAATAATTTCCGTTTAGAGTCCTATTTACGCCATCCCATACAAAACCTTTAGGTTGACGACTTTCTCTCCCCCCTGTCCAGAAAAGAGCTGCAATGTTAGATATCAAAAATTAGCTAGTTTCCTAAATTGAATAATTTATTTTAGTGAACTAGTTTTAGACAATACTTCTTTCAGGGTAATTATGTACAAGTGCCGTATTTAGAAAAGAGGATTGCATAGAACTTTGAACGGTAGCTAGACGCAGATTGGATGCAGCACAATGGTTTCGGGCATCTGTCCAACTCTGAAAAAAATATCAGATTATTTTTGAATTTTGATTAGATTAACCATGCAAACTAACAAGTTTTAGACTTGTTTCTGCAAAGTATGTCTTTCCATCCACCGTTCCCAAAGAAGTAAGTTGTTGGGGAGATGAGTAATCCGCAGTTCCCAATGCCACAGTTGCGGCGCAGACAATCCCCAGAAGTAAGAAGGACTTTAAAGTCATTTTGGAATATTCAATTAAAAATTAGTACGGCTGAAATGCAAATAAATTTGGTGGGGACTAATAATTAACTGCTCCAATTTGGCTGAAGTGGTTGGCTTTTATTCCAGCAAATTAAACTTCCTTAACTATGTCATGTAAAATAAGATTATTTTACATGACATAGTGGAAAGGTTCAAAACAAGAGCTTGTATCAGGAATTCTATTAAATTAAAAATAACACATGTCAATTAAGATTGATTGGAGCATTATTTTCACACATTCTAAATTACGTCAAATTTTGGCGTCCAAAATTCACAAGGAAAACAAAAGGCAACCCAAATGACAAAGTGCAACAGGAAAAATTAATTTAATTATGGATTGATAAGATATTTGATGCAACATGTCATATGAGTTATTTTGTAAGTGGAACATAACAAAAATGAATTAATTAAAGTAAACAATAGTTTTAAATGCAAAAAATCAGACATTATCTTCATCGGGGTAATAATGGCAGTTGGATAAGGGGCCGTTTAGCAGTCCACTTTGTAACCTTTAAACTAAACACCCCAACATGATGTTCTGATTTAACATTTTTTTGTTTCAATATTAAACTTTGCACCAAATAAAAAACGAAGTTATTTGTTTTAGAAGGTTGCGGCAAGTATTTTTTTACATTCTTTTGGATTCTTTACTTAAAATAAAAGTCATGACGCAAGCGAAGAAAGCAATTCCATTTTTTATTGATTGCAACCATCTGCATTATTTTTGGTATTAAACAAAAGGTGCTTCAAATGACGTAAAAGATACATGAAATTTCAATTTAGTTATGATTGATTACATTTCTGCTTTCTGATCTGCGTATAGTAATGGGTAATTTTTTAGTGGAAAATGATAAAAAAATTCTAAGCATAAAGTAAACAAAACACTTTTAGGAATAAACAAATTAGATGGGGTAATAGCAATTGGATGAAAGTCGCCGAATTTTTTTGTGCTTGAAGTGAAATGGTTATTTTTGCTGTTTGAAGTATTTTTATTTAACAATGGCGTGTAATGCTTAACGCAACAATCAAGTGGCAATATGAGAATGTTCAGGTTAACGTTGGATGATAGCATTTTAACTAATTTTTCGAATGCATATATTGAATTAGACTAACTTGTGTATCTTGAGATAACGCTTTTAATCCAAATGCAATAGTAGCAAATTTTCGATACAGAAAGTCATGATATTTAGACTTGTTTGTTCTTCGTAGTAATGTGAACATGATGGAGGTTCTTGGAGAGATCCACAAGTCGTTTGAAAGTAATCGGTCATTAATTAAAAGAAGACTATGATGGTGTACATAGATACAATATAATGTCAGATTTATCAAGAAAATGTGAAATTTTATGTACATGTTTATTGTGAGATATTTTTTAAAATTATATAATGAAAGGGAATCTTCTTAAGCTAAAGGCAAATTTGCTCTTTCTTAGACAATATTAATATGTTTCACATAAAACATAACGTTTATAACTGCAAGGGCGTACTTCTATTACAGGACGATCTATTGTAGCTAGCGTATAAGTACATGAACACCAATAATAATCACTATCTGGGTTTGGCCACCATTTATTTAAAATTTTGCTGTCTATAGTTGCATTTATGCCACCCCATACAAACCCTTGCGGTTGACGACTTTCCCTTCCCGCTGTCCAGAAATCAGCTTCAAAATTTGATATAAAAAATCAAGCTAGAACTTACATAGATAGAGTATGTTAAGACTTATTTTATGAATTTTCTTTAGACATTACTTGGTGGGTAATTCTCCAAAAGTGCTGTATGAAGAAAAGTCACCTGGTTAGAATTTTGTAACGTTGCTAAGCGTAGCTTGAACGTATTACAATAATCTCGGGCTTCTGTCCAGTTCTGAAAGAAACATTTAAACCATTTTTTAAAATTCTGATAAGTAAAAAGATATATTTTTTAATGTATTTTGTTAAGAGTTTTGCACCAACGAATGTAAGATTTGCTTCCGCAAAATAACTTTTTCCCTCTACCGTTCCCAAGAAAGTAAGTTGTTGAGGGAATGGCGAATCTGCAATTACTAAAGCAAAAATTGCGATAGAAACTATCCCCAGAAATAAAAATTTGGAAGTCAATTTGGAATCTCAAATTAAAATTTTAAAAAATGTACAGAAAAAATACAACTTAATTTTATTACGGGTAATATTTAATTGCTTTAGTTTTACTTGAAAGAATGGCTTTTTATACAAGCGTGACAAGCATTTTCAATTAAAATAAGATTATTTTACATGACAAATTGGGAATGTTCACAACGTAACACGTAGCAAAAGCTTCTACAGGAAAATTCCATTAACCTGGGAATTGCAATGTCAATTTTGATTGATTAGAGGACTCGATCTGCATCTGCCGTACATTGTTTTGATCTCATTACGTCCGAAAATAGAAATATTTGCGTTTTAAAACAAATGGTGGTTGATAGGACTTGAATCTTGAATGCTACATGGAATTTCAATTTAATTATGGATTGAGTTGATTTTGATACGTCTAGTAAACAATTGGTTTTTAAGTGGAATAAATGACAAACAATAATTAAAATTAATGTAATAATTAAAGAGAAAAGCTAACCTGTTGCTTCAATTGTCAGTCAACTAATTGCTTCTCTTCCAACTCCATTTAATCCTTTAAAAGAAAAGTCAAACTTCAAAATATTTTCGACGAGGGTCTGACAAAAAACCTGAATTTATTAACTTATTATAAACGATGCTTGTAAAAAATGGAATAATACTCCATAAAATATTGTTTATGATACAAGAAGTTCTCGTGTAAGCAAATGTTTTGCGGTCAAACGTGGTAGCTTTAAGCACCAATTCTGCGAGCAACTATCGTAGTTTCAAGCACCTAAATTATGGTCAAACGTGGTAGTTTGAACCACCTATTCAAGGACCAACTACTGTAGCTTCACGCACATAATTTACGGTCAAATTTGATAGTTTCAACCACCTATTGCAGGACCAACTTCCGTAGTTTCAAGCACCTAATTTACGGTCAAATTCTATAGTTGCAACCACTTAATTTACGGTCAAATTTGATAGTTTCAACCACCTATTCTACGACCAACTACTGTAGTTTTTACGCACATAATTTACGGTCAAATTTGATAGTTTCAACCACCTATTCTACGACCAAGTACTGTAGTTTCACGCACATAATCTACGGTCAAATTTGATAGTTTCAACCACATATTCTACGACAAACTTCCGTAATTTCAAGGATCTAATTTGCGGTCAAATTTGATAGTTTCAACCACTTGATTTACGGTCAAATTTGATAGTTTATACCATTTATTCAAGCACCAACTACCGTGGTTACAAATACCTAATCTACGCTTAAATTTGATAGTTTCAACCACCTATTCTACGACCAAGTACTGTAGTTTCACGCACATAATCTACGGTCAAATTTGGTAGTTTCAACCACATATTCTAGGACCAACTTCCGTAGTTTCAAGGATCTAATTTACGGTCAAACGTTGTAGTTTCAACTACCTACTACACGACCAACTACTGTAGTTTTAAGCTCCTAATTTACAGTCAGAAGCGGTAGTTTCAACCAGCTAACCGTAAAATGGCTATTTTTTTAAATACATAATTTACTGCCAAATGCCGCAGTATAAATCAAACTCTTAAGTGCTAAATGTGGTGTTTTTCTTAGTCCTTATTGTTTTTTATGCTCACGGATTCGCGAAAGAATAAAGCTTAAAGAAGTTGAAACAGATACAGTCGTTAACAAATGGCGCTATATAATTGTAGAAAAAGGTTCATGCATTGAAATTGAAGAGAATGCCAGACAATAGTTTTAAAATTTATGTTTAGGAGATTTAAAGTAAAAGCACTGAATGGTTTCAAAAATATCAAATTTGAATCAAATTACATCTAAAAGGAATTATTTTTATCATAGTATAAAGTTTCATTCTATTTAATTTTTACTTTATTAATCTACACAAATTAAGTCAATCCATACAGTCTTCTTAATAAGGCAATACCAGTTTCATTAGGAATCCGTTAGTTTTCTTGCCTACACTTATGATTATACATTTTGTTTTTTAGTGATTTCTACTTGAATGTTCTCGACGTTTATCGAAAGGCTACTAAAGCACAAAAAATACAAAATAATTTTGTATATATGTCTTATATTATGTCTTTCAATCAATCTGTCAAAACTATCGTTTCGCCAATGGAGTATATACCAAAGGAAATCCTGATGTCGTTATTTTAATGTGGACAAAATATTACAGATTTTAGGAAGATGCCTTTGTCAAGTTGATATATAATGAGAGGAAGGTTTCTGATAAGACGTGTTTTAATGGAGTATAACTTATGACAGAGGACGACAACAAATTGTATGGAATTTGTAGTTTGCAATATAATATTTGGAAGCTAGAAGCGGGTAAAAATTCCAATTATAATAAAAAAATATTTTTTAGATCCGACCTTCCAAAGACAAGACGTTCGGATCAACTCTGTGTCCTTTTCTTAACTGAATGCCCTCATTACTCCCTAAACTTAAATCCATTTAACAACATTTTTAATTGGACAATGACGTATAGGAAAGACTCTGACATTTTCGCTCCTTATGGAGACTATGTTGCGGACCGCAACTTGTGGTGGAGGAGAAGAAAAATGTGGATTGAATGGTGTGCCCTTAGATATCTTTGGTGGAAAGAGCGGAGAATTAGCAACGGTAATTTCGAATTGTCAAACACCCGGAAGAAAACATCAGAATAATGACCAGATTATCTCAAGTTTATTGTAATTTTATTATGATAGTTCATACTTTTTTCTAACATAATGTGATGTCATTGCACAAAATTCCCTGTAAAGGGATTAATCACAATCCAGTCCTTCGGATGGTACAATGTCCGATGCAACTTGTTCAAAATTGTCATGTCCCTCACCCTCCTTCTTGTAAAAAACTTGTAAATGAAGTCGTAATCACAGTCCCTTCTGAATTCTCTTTTAAGTATATTGCCCACCACCCAAATGTACTATCTGTGAAAATGATGTGTTTTTGACAGAAGAGAAAGCTTTACACAACTTATTGATGAGCTTAGAATCGAATTAATCTTATCAACAGCAATTGAGGTTGCCTTGAAAGCTGCAGAGCTATTCTTGCGCAGGTGTCGAAGTGGTTTACAAGCACAAAAATTTAGGGCAATGGCAGCCGTTTCACATGTCTGGTGTTTTTGAAATGGGAAGAAATAGAGAGATTCCCCGTGGCATTGATCTATCTGGTTTGTCCGAAAGTTGCATCTGTCTTCTCTCGATGTTGTCGTTGCGAATCCGTTCCGGATTGAGGATATCGAGGAGAAGTTGATGCAAATGGTAGGTGGTCACGAGCCTTTCCCTATTTGCCAAAAGATTATTGTATGCACTCGAGTACTCACCTCTTTTCATCCAATCTGGCAAAAGAAGGTAAACGAATGGGAGGTGTGCTTCAAGTTGGCCTTAACAGTGTTGATAAACTTTCCTACGCCTTTGCTTTACCCTTCGACTTCCGGTTTGATGAGTATGAATGAATGGAGATCGATAGTT
>JAHZMU010001928.1:0-11140 GCA_027743725.1 Rambutsinella grinnellia | reverse complement strand
AATAAGCCGGATTTAAAAGAATAAAGGCGATTATTTTCTATTCTTAGAAAAGGTATCAACTAGAGTGAAAAAGTTGGAAACTTTTCTGTCCACATTCCGATCCGCGATCGGTAAGTTTTAATTCATTCCCGCTCATAGGACAGATCAGATCTGAAATTTCTAATCTGGATCATTCCATTTTCTGTCCATGACCAGAAATACATGGGAAACGGCATTTAGCATTTCCGACCAGTTTCTGTCCAGTTTCAGATCTAGATCATTCCATGCCATAGATCAGAAATGAAAATTCATATCTGTCCAAGATATGAAATGGTCTGAATCTGGATCATATCTATGGACAGGTTTTTTCACTCTAGTATCAACCCGTTTAAGATTACTGCAACTTGAAACTGAGGTTTTATTGGCTTAAATAGTTTAACATTATTTTAAGGCAAATTATCGGATTTACCTACCTAAAGTTCTCCTTTGACCCGTTTCACTAACATGCTAGAATTAAAATTGCTAGATTTTTTTCTGGTTAAATACATCAAACTTTTTCTTAGAGAAAAAGGCCTAAACCTCTCAACAATAATATAAAAGGGAATATGCTTTGAGGTAAGCTGAAACGGGTACATTTTTAGCTTAATCTTCCTAAACCCTGAAAAATGCCCCGCAGTTTTGAATATTTTCACTCGTCAAATTTAAGTAATGAAAGAAACCTTCAGGTAAGTTAAGCCAAGAAAGAGAATAATATTTTTAGTTTCTTCCATAATACCATCTCTGTTCAAATATAAGCTGATTAATATTACCAGGCAAAAGGTTTAGGACCCTTTTCCTTTGAAGGGAAAGGGAGTCGTGTGCTGTTCCTAATAGTATTCGTTTTGATATCAGTTAGAGCCATATCTTGTGATAAGCAAGAATAGTTGATTGTTTTTTATTCACTTGCATTTTTTGCAAAATGGAATGTCTATTTTGTAGCTGCAAATTTCCGTCCAACTTTGAATTAGAAGAACATTACAGGAAACATACCAACGAGCGTCCATTCTATTGCCCAGAATGCCCCAAAGAATTGTATTCAAAGCGAAGTCTAAAAAATCATAAGAAGACCCACAGACCCTTGGAGGAAAGGGAGACGCTTAAGTGTAATGTTTGCGAAAAAATATTTGTGTCCAAACTAGGATACATGCAACACGTAAAGTTTCACGATAAAAAGAGAAAGTTCGAGGGTAAAATATGTAGTAAAAGGTTTGTTAAGGAAGGTATCCTTCATAAGCATTTAAAGCGTCACAAGGGCAGCCAATTATTCACTTGTGATAAATGTGATAAATCATTTTCTCTCAAATGTAAATTAACAAATCATGAAAAAGTCCATTTAGCGAAACAATATGGGTGCCACGTTTGCGGAGTAAAGTTCGCTTATAAAGGGAGCCTAAAACGACATCAAAGAAGGCATGATTCAAAGCGTGAACTTTTCCAGTGTGACAAGTGCCCCAAAACTTTTCTAGATAAAAGGTGCTACATGGAACATAAGAGGATCCATCAAGACCAACCATACTCTTTTAAATGTGATAAGTGTAGCAATTCTTACATAACTTCATCAAGACTGAAGTATCATAAAAAGCTTGTGCATTTGGAGACGAAAAATATTTTTGATTGCGTCTTTTGTGAAAAGAAATTTCCATCATATTATTTACTAGAAGCTCATTTAACGAGCCACACCCTTGAACGCCCACATCTTTGCAAACGCTGCCCAGTGGAATATAAAAAGAAGGCACATCTCCGTTTGCATATTAACAGTGCTCATGATAAAATAAAAAGGTTTAAGTGCGACATGTGTACCAACTCGTTTCTAAGTAAACAGGCCCTTGACAATCATATTAGACTCCACCTTGGAGCACTCCAGTACGAGTGTGAAAGTCCCGGATGTGGAATGCGATTCGTTGTAAGTGACCATCTGAAAAGTCATTTCATTAGGGTCCATGTGGGGAAGCAGTTATCTTGCGCTATTTGCAAAAAGAAGTTTTTTACAAATGCTGATCTAAGAAAGCACAAATCGTCCCACTCGGATTTCAGAGGTTATCATTGTGACCTCTGCAATTCATCGTTTAAACGGAAGGATAAACTTACTAGACATAAACGGACCGTTCATCGTTTTCGGGACGTTAAGCTGTATGATTGTGTCTTTTGTGGGAAGAAGTTCCAAATCTTTTCCTTACTAGAGAGCCATCTGTTTACCAATCATACATTTGAACGCCCATATCTATGCGGGCGTTGCCCAGCAGAATTTAATTATTTGCTGTCACGGCGTCTTCATAAAAAGACACATTCCAAGATAAGGGAGCAATTCAAGTGCGAGTTGTGTTCCAAGATATTTTTGAAGGAAAATTCTCTCAAGAATCATACTAGGAGGCACATGGGAGAACTTTCGTATAAATGTCAAAGCCCCGGTTGTGGAATGCGATTTGCTTCAGATGCCACGCAGAGATACCATTTCCTCAAGATTCATGTGGGAAAGAAGTTGTCGTGTAGAATTTGTAAGAAGAAATTTATCAGAAAGCGTGAGCTGGAATTACACACAGTTGTTCACTCAAATATCAGAGGTTATCATTGTAACGAGTGCGATTTGTCTTTCAAGTTGTTAGGTAATCTTAGAAAGCATCAGCGTACGTTTCACAAAAGAAACTAAAATAATTTGTCTGAAGTGCGTTAAATATCATTTTGTACGTTAATTGTTTATTGCTTAAATAAAATGTCGTATTTTCTAAAACAATAGCAGTACTCAGGTTCAAATACTTTAATGTCAACGTTGACAAATTTAATAATTTAAAAGGAGCTGATGCGATTAACTCATTTTCTAAGAAAAATCTACTTAACATTTTGAATTTTAGGGGACAGCCTGATCCGAATTTAGAAGAGGTTAAGGAGAGTAGAGCATAAATTTTAGGAGAGCTTAAAGGATGAAGGGATTTATCTCGACATTTTTTTCTACCCTAAATCTGGAAAATTTCGCCTTCAAAGTAATGAAAGGAACGTTGTGGTAGATTTTACCCAACTAGAATATAAAAAGTACCCTTTTCTTCTGTAAAAGTAGCTGGTTTAATAATGCATTGAACATTGAAAGGATTGTAAAGGATTGAATGGAGTATGGCACTCAAGCCTCTGCATTTAAAGACCCGCACATTTTTTTCAGTTTGAGTCTGGTAGCCAGCTATTATGCTTAATATTCTTTCTCCTTAATATTAGTTAGATATTGTGTGATAAAAAGGGGTTCACTCACTCTTATTTCTTTTTACTTTCTCAAGTTTTTGCAAANTGGTAGCCAGCTATTATGCTTAATATTCTTTCTCCTTAATATTAGTTAGATATTGTGTGATAAAAAGGGGTTCACTCACTCTTATTTCTTTTTACTTTATCAAATTTTTGCAAAAATGGAATGTCTCTTTTGTGGTCGAAAGTTTCCGCATAATTTCTTCTTAGAAATACATTACAGAGCGCATACCCGTGAACGCCCATTTCATTGCACGAAGTGTCCAAAAGAGATACATTCAAAATATTCGTTAGGTCTTCATTTAAAAACCCACAAGACTGTAGAGGAAAGGGAAACTCGCAAGTGTCCAGTTTGTAAAAGAATATTTGTGTCCAAAATAGGATTCACAAAACACGTAAAGTTTCACGATAAAAAAAGAAAGTTTGAGTGTAAAATATGCAGTAAAAGATTTGCTGATGAGGCTAACCTCGATAGACATTTCAAGCGTCACAAAGGCACTCAAGAGTTCTCCTGTAATAAATGTGGCAAGTCCTTTTCTCTCAAATGGAAACTAAAAGTGCATGAAGAGACCTTCCACGCAGAGAGAAAGTTTAATTGCCATATTTGCGGGCTTAGGTTTGCGTTCAAGGGGAACCTAAAGCAACATCTGAAGAAACATGATTCAAACCGTGAACGCTTCCAGTGTGATAAGTGTCCTAAGACATTTCTTGTAAGAAGGTGCTACGAAGAGCACAAGCTGATTCATGGAAATCAAGAATATTCTTTCCAGTGCGACAAGTGTGAGCAGCGATTCCTGAATTTAAGAAAACTGAAAGTTCATAAGAACCTCTTTCATTTGGAGAAAGCTCGTATATTTTCTTGCATCTTTTGCCCAAGACGATTCCCAGTATATAGCAATTTACAGAATCATTTAAGAAGCCACACGCTTGAACGAGCATATCTTTGCAAACGCTGCCCGGCAGAATTTAGGGACAATTCAAATCGCCGCCTCCATAATAAGACGGCTCATTGTAAAGTCAGAGAAAAGTTTAAGTGTGAGATGTGTCCTAAATCATTCCTAACCAAACAGGCCCTCAACGATCATATTAGACGGCATATTGGAGAACTTCAGTTCTAAATGCGAAAGCCCCGGATGTGGAATGCAATTTGTTACAAACGACCGCCTGAGAAATCATTTCATAAAGGCTCATGTGGGAAAGCAGTTCTCCTGCGTTATTTGCGATAAGAAGTTTTTTACAAACGGGGAGTTGAAATTGCATTTATCTTCCCATTCAGATTTCAGGGGCTATCCTTGCGACCTCTGTAATTCGACTTTTAAACAGAATGGAAAACTCCTCAGACATAAAAGGGAAGTTCATCGTTTTCGGGAAGTTAATGTTTATGATTGTGTCTTTTGTGGGAAAAAGTTTCCAATATTTTCCTTGCTCAAGAACCACCTATTTATCAATCATACATTTGAGCGCCCATATCTTTGCAGTAGTTGACCAGCGGAATTTAATTATGCGCATTCTCTACGCCTCCATAAAAGGACACATTTGGAAACAAGGAATAAATTCAAATGCGAATTGTGTCCCAATACGTTTCTGATGAAATCCTCCCTCGACGATCATATCAGGAGGCATATGGGAGAACTACCGTACGAGTGTCAAAGCCCCGGATGTGGAATGCGATTTGCCTCAGACGGCAGCCGGAGATACCATTTCCTAAAGGCTCATGTGGGAAATAAGTTGTCGTGTAGAATATGTAAAAAGAAGTTTGTTAGAAAGTGTGAGTTGAAAATTCACCAAGTTGTTCACTCCAATTTTAGTGCTTATTATTGCAACGAGTGTGATTTGTCTTTTAAGTTTTTAAGTAGCCTTAGAACTCATGAACGTACTATGCATGACAAAAATTTAAAAAAATTCTTTTGTGGTTATTGCCCTGCGTCATTCAAACAAAAAGGCAATTTAAAAACGCATGAGCAAAGTGTGCATGGACGTGGTCCGCAATAAAATTTTAAATTAAGTAAGGCAAGCATATCTTTTTTAAAATATTGATGCAAAAAAATATTAATATTAATATAATAAATTATTATATTATTTGTAGAAAGCATTTTAATTGTTTTATAAATAGTAGAAATATTAATGATGAGAAATATATGATTACTTTAATAAAGCATTCTCTTTAAAACAACGGCATGTTTCAATTTACATCATTATTATTTTCTTATCATTTCCAATTTAGTCTCATTACTTAATTAACTTTCATGTAATCAATCATTAAAAATTTAAACTAAAACCATTATGTAAAAATACTTGAACAAATAAATTCTCTTGAAACCGTCATTATTGGGATTTTGCTTCGGTCATTGATATTATAATGACGGTGGCACTTTCATATGGTGTGATCTTGATGAACGAAGCAGACTTATCTACTTTAATGGAAATATGATTGTCCTTTCCAAATCTTGTTGAAATGTATTGTTCGAACAGATATAACTTGCATAACAAAAAGTCCGACAGGTGCTATCTTTTGTCGCCTCTTACATAACACGTGCTTCATCGTGAAGCCTTCATGTGCATTTATGCCGTGAATTAATTTTTTTATCGCGTAAAAAAGCAGAGTTACCTAACCCATTACGTGATTAATTCCACGCTCCAGTTTTCAATCATAATCAGTGACGATTGTCAAATTGTCAATTGATGGTTACATAATGTCATTATTTTACATTAGTCTCCCACGTTCCCATTTAAAAGCTGGAGTATAAATTGGGTCCAGATTTATCCAGAAGATCAGTTGAAAACCTGGGTTTGAATTGAGAGGATTAGAAGGAGAAGAAAAATGAAGCTGTTCATCTTTGCTCTAATTGTCCACACTGCTTTGGGGCAGTGGGACCCTTACTTTGTCGGGAATAGGACGACAATTGTTCATCTGTTTGAATGGACTTGGAACGAAATTGGGGAGGAATGTGAGACATTTCTAGGGCCAATGGGTTTATGGAGGTGTTCAGGTAAATAAAAGGAGAATTAAGTTTAGCTTTGAGGATTTTATTAATTAAATATTTTACATTAGACTTCGCCGGTGACAGAAAACGCCGTTTTTACCAATCCATTCCGGCCTTGGTGGGAGAGATACCAGCCAATTTCATACGAAGTCCTTACAACTAGATCTGGAACGGAAGAAGAATTTGCCAGAATGGTCCAGCGCTGCAACACAGCCGGTGTGAGGATTTACGTCGACGCTGTTATAAATCACTTGACTGCTGATACGATCAGAGGCGTAGGCACCGGAGGAAGCTCGTTCGACGCAACTAGCAAGTCTTTTCCAGAACACAACTGGACACATTTCAACGGTATGCATAATGGCAAGTGCTTGACGCCCTCAGGGAAGATTGACGATTATAATGATATTAATCAAGTGAGGAATTGCGAGCTCCGAACCCAAAACGAGAATGAGGGATTAGTAGACTTTGATCAAGGCTTAGATTACGTTCGGAGTCATACTGCGGAGATGCTAAACAAATTGATTGGGTATGGAGTAGCCGGGTTCAGATTTGATGCGAGTAAGCACATGTGGCCTGCGGATATTGAAGGGATTTTGGATCAAGTTGATGACCTTTCTACTGAGCATGGCTTCCCTCCTAATTCAAGACCGTTTATTTTCCAGGAAGTTATCGAGTCTGCATCAGAGCCTATTAAAGGTCATGAGTATTTTGAATTAGGGAGAGTGACAGAATTCAAAGCGGGGTTGGAATTGGGAAGGGTTTTTCGGGGAGGAGATCCGCTAAAAGAGCTTTCCAACTGGGGAGCTGGAGAGACTGGCTGGGGATTATATCCGGATAACTGTAGACGGAACCCGGGAGAGCCTGCAAAAGCTTTCATTGCCATTAATGGGGGATAATCATCAGTTAAATCAGAGGCTGCAGACTTTCTTGCCTGAAGGAAGATATTGCGATGTTATTTCCGGAAAGATGGAGGGCAACTCTTGTACTCAAAAGGAAGTTGTAGTGGGAGCTGATGGAACAGCAGAGATTATTGTTAATCATGAGCCGGATAGTGATGATTGGGATCCGATTGTGGCTATTCATGTAGAAGCTAAATTATAAATAGCTGGAATTCTTTAATTAATTAAATGAAATGTTTCTGTAAAACCCTGACATGTCTTATGCATAAATATTTTTTATCATTTCCAATGAAATCAATTTCGATCATTTGAAGCCTTGCTCACTTTCACTTCCACCTCACTTCATCCAAAAAATAAACCATTTCCAATCTTATTTTTTTAAATCTCCCAAAGCTTTGAAAACTTTATCAACTTAAAGTTGATATAAATCAAGAATTTATCGTTTAATCATTTCATTTCAACTATTTTACTTTTGTAAATAAATGTCAGCTGCTGATCATCAGCTGCTCTTCTAAAAAGAGGAAAATCCCAGCTTCACACACGAGCTCTCGTCCAATGAAAATGCTCGTCAGTTCATCCAGGTTCCAGCTTGAGTGGGATGAAAAAGAGTAAGAAACAGATGGGAAAAGGGTGAATCAGGAGCGAAACCTGGATGAGCTTGCGAGTTCTAAAAAGTTGAAAAAGGTTGTGCTAAAGTTGGAAAAAGTTCAAAATAGTTACTAAAATGAAGTGTTTAGAAAGAGGAAAAGGTTTTGTGTTTGGCAAGAGGTTTGAAAAGAAACGTGACAGTATGGTTTGCATCCTTAAAGATAAGAAGAGGACATTCAAACTAAGAAAAGTTTTTTACAAACGGCCTAAAATCTTAAGAAGATGTTTAGGACAACGCGAAAAACGGGTTTTTGAAGTAGAAAAAGTGATTCCCTTCATTCGTGGAGTTTGTGGTGCCCGGAAGTTCGCGAGGAGAGCACCAAAGCCGGAATGGGATTCGAGAGACAGGAACTATTTTCCACTGTCTTCCAAAAGATTTGCGGGAGGAAGAAGCAACAAACGTCAAAGAGGACAAATATGCAATTTCAAACCAGAGTTTGTTCCGGTTGCAAACACTCCAGGCAAGATAAGCAGAACCCAGTTTTACGGATTGGGCGAATGGGTAATTACTGAGAAGGAGAAAGGTTCGTATGACGAAAAATTCTTTGGCATGAGCAAAGCCCCGTCCAGGAAACAACAGTCTCGCCTTACCATCATGTTCCAAGATGCCTTCACCACAAAACAGATGAAGTTAAAAGGGAAAGCTGAAGAAAAGCTCCAATTAGTTTGTGGAAGAAGGATGATGAGAGGCGTTCACGTTGAAGCCAACGTCAACATTGACACCCTTTTGGATAATATGGCAGAGCCTGGCGAATGCTTCAACTTCCTTATGATTCCTTCAAGAAAGTTATGCTCCGCCCATGAAGTGAAGGAAGGCGACATTGTAAGAATCTATCCCTCGAACCACTTTGTCCAGAATCTGTATGTTCTCCCAAACTGTTATTTCTTTGACACTGCAAATGTGTCTGTGGATCTAGGTAAGGAAAGAGTGGAAGGCAAGCGAAATATTGAAAAAGTTCAACAACTTCTGCAACTGGATGAAGAAGGTCATTTGCTGGTTCGCTGCAACAAAATTGGTCTGCGTAAATTGAAGAGTTTGCTGGAAAGTACCGAGACCAATAAGAAGGTTATTGCGATTATGAACGCGGAAGTTAGGTGTTTTGAAGCCCCACTTGTCAAGACCGTAGAAGACTTCAGTCGAAAAAGTGGGAAGAATCCATTTTTGCATATTCTCTCTCATGCGTTGGCAATTCTTTACCCCTCAAATCAAGACGTTATCATGAAGTACATCCCTCCACTCAAAGAAGCTGACAATTTGCAGGACTTTTTGATTCGGAACATAGTAGGAAGGTAAATATCGTTGATTTCAGAACAATTACCTGCGACATAATTTTAATATATTTAATGCATTTTTGTTTTTTATTGCAGATTTCTTGTTGCAAAAGATGATAACAGTTTCCCTCCCACATTCCCTACTATAAAACATCACGAAGTACTTGAAGATGAAGTCAAATTTTTCAAGAGCTTTAAGAATAAGGTTGAGATGAAGACTCTATTTAGGATGCGAATGACGCAGAACAAATGTAAATGGACACCAGGAAATTCAACAATTACATTTCGTCACTGGATGGAGAGCAAGTTGGGCTTGGTTAAGTTCACAACAGTTTATAAGCGAAACACTCGAGCTAATCTGAAACCTACCCCAAAGAAGAGTAATGCTGAACATCTTAAAAATCGTTTCAAGACAGTCGGCGAGTTATTTGGCGAGAAAGCGGGGAGTGAGCTATTACCTGATGATACTTCGGTTGAGGAAGAAAATGTGTCTGGCCAGATAGTGCAGGGACCTCCAACTGAGAAGGAATACTGGAAAGCGATTTTTGAAAAGTTTCGTCAAAGTGGAGGAATTATTATTCCAAAACCCCTCGACCCCTTACCCCTGTTTCGGTTGTCTCAACTACCAGAGGAAGTCATCAATCCTCGATACAGAACTCATATTTTCAGACGAAAGAAGGAAAATAAGAAGTTGTATAACTTTTATAAGGATGTTTTTGCTACATTTGGGGTTGACAGACTACCCCCAAATCGTTTGGAAACGTCCACGGAGCCATTTCAGTTTGATGTTGACGAAACTTTTTTTAAGAAAGATTTACCTTCGGTTGAGCAAATATGGGACCCAAAAAATATTGTGAAGGTCTACTGCACCAGTCTCTTACCACCGTTTCTACTCGGGCTCAATCATGATTTTAGTCAAGCCGAGAAGATTCTCACTTACTATCTCAATGATGTATTTCAACAGTTCCGTGATCTTCGGCACATTTTGGATGCTAAAAAGAGGTCCGTTGCAAAACTGACGTGCTTTACTAAAGTTCAGGGTTTCCCAAACAGCAGCAGCGAAGTGGAAAGAAGTAATGCCTACAAATTGGTAAGTTTCAAAATTAATGCATTTTACACGTTTGCGAGGATTTGGGGATATCTAGCTCACACCCTCTGTTTTCTTTCTTACAGTATCGCAGTAACCTTGAGCCAGATCAGTACACTTTTAGTCTTAAGCCATTTTCTCCTGCGTGTACTTCTAAAGATAGTTTGATATCTTTATATGAGGCAAACGAAGCCGAGGAGAACCAATCTGACCAAGAACTAAACCTAGACGATTCAACATCATTCGAAAACATAGATGAAGACGAAGCTGAAGTTGTTCGAGGTGCTGAGGTTGACCAAGAGCTCTTGTACGAACTCGGACTGATTAGAGAGCGAGAACCAGTTTTGAGACCAGAAGAGGCACAGCAACAACTGGACACTAATGCAGAGCAATTGTACAAACTGGGACTGATTAGTGAACGAGAATTAGTGTCAAGACTAAAAGAGGCACGACAACAAGTTGACGTTAATGCAGAGCAACCCTCAGTTCCTCTAGAACAACTGCCGTCTAATAAAGAGAATCAGCCAGCCTTGTCTGCGGAAGAAATGAATGAACCCTCAACACTCTCCCAAAGTCTTCATCCAAGCATTCGATTTGAAAGCGAGCCTTTGGATGGCACAACGGATGCAGAAGTCATGACAGTTGCACTCCAGAAACTTATGGGTGGACAAACGGCAACGCTTGCCGAATTAGAAAGAGCAGAGGAAGCTGTATTACTGGCTCAGGCTGTCTACACTGTTACTTACGAGAATTTAATGGAACAAGAAGATTATGAATAATAAAACATTTTAAAATACGTTAATAATAGTAATTTAATATCATTAATTTAAGTTTCTTTGTTAAGAAAGAGGCCTCAAAGAGAGTTTCTCTTTTGACTTGACTTTAAAATAAAATTGTAGAAAAGCATTCATAGAAGCAAATGGAAAAATCCAAAAACATTTTAAGGTTTTTTGCTCTTAAAGCTTGTGGTTGTCGAGCTGCAGTTAACTTTTGGGTTGAAATTT
>JAHZMU010001927.1:0-18591 GCA_027743725.1 Rambutsinella grinnellia | reverse complement strand
CTTCAAAAGCACATTGAACGCCATCACAAAACTGATGACCCCGTCTCCTGTCGCTTTTGCAAGAAGCAGTTCAACTCTATCAGACTTGTTAAGATCCATGTTCGGAATGTGCACGCCGAGAAGAAATGGCAATGCCAATATTGCGGATATGCAACTCCTTTAATTTGCTATCTCAAAACACACCTTAAAAACGTCCATAAAAAGACGGACCCCAGCCAATATTCTTAATATGTAATCATCATTTTATTTTAGAATAAAACCACAAAAAGTGAAACAATTCGACGAATTGAATTCGTTTCAAAATTACAAAATGGTCCTAATAAGAGAAACTACACGAAAATCTTAAACTGCATTTCATCGTCCCTCCCCACCTTTCACCCGTGAATAATCCACTCCGTACAAGTAAATGCCAAGCACCTTTCACACAATCATAAATTTGTCTTCCATAATAGAAGAATAAACCATTATGAATTATGCTTCTATTATGTATTTTGTGAGAAATAAAAACATGAACAGTTTTAAATAAACCTTTAATTAGCGAAAATTCTTTATGTGAAATAACATGGAGAATTCATAAAAGAGAAATTCAGTTGAATTGGCAATTAGGCGTACACTGATAATTCTATCACCGTCTGTTTTCCCAAGCTCAGTTGGAGCAATCATTAATTTGTGATTCCCTTACCATAAAATTAAAATACAAAAATCGAGTTTTTAAAACAAATCAGCAACCGTGTTTTGTTAATACACTTAAAATGATCCAGAGACCATCCATGTGCTTTTCAAAATAGACCAACTAGACGCTCAAATACAAAGCAATCATCTTAAATATCCCTTTTATTAATTTCCCTGGAGTCATGTCATAGATAGCATTAGATTTTTAAAAAATAAAATTCCATTATTTCCCAGAATATTTGAGATAACATTTATTATACTTGCTAATCTCGTACTTCACGCTTTTCCATCGAAATATTACGCGCTCATTATTACTCAAACAGTTGTGGGCAGCATGGACTTGATCAATTAAATATTGATTTGTCAAGAAATATTAAAAATAAAGTTGGACATTGCTTGGGTTATGCATTACAAACAACTCCAACTAATTTCCGGAACTTTCAATAAACTTATGTCTACCCTCCTTCTTCTTCAGCTCGCGACAGTAATCGAGGCGGAAATTGTTTCTGTAAAAATTATCCAAGGAGATAATGGCCAGCTTTAAGGCTAATATTTTCTCTAGGCCTTGTCTCCGGCATAATAGGTGTGATATTCATGTATCTACGGATTTTGTGCAGAGGTCCATGACAAGTCAAAAGCTTTTGCTAAAATGATAAATATTAAAATTTGGCAAAAGTCTAGAAAAAAGAAAGAATAATTAAACGGGTATTAAAATCAATGCCAGTTCTCAAGGTCAATGTTGGAAGTGACAATTTTATAGAAAAGCTAACTCCTGTTATCTTTCAGGATTTTGCTAATAAGCGGATTATTGATGTTTTGCTCTTGTTAAAATCTTAAAATGCAATATTTTAAATAAACCAATTTAATATCAAATTTTCACTTTGCATTTATTTACAAACCGTTTATTTCGGGCAGTACAAATGAAATAATTATATTCCAAATTATTAAATTATTAATTCCCTTTTTAACAAAATGCTTTACACGAGATCCTCTCGTGTTTGCATGATGCAGATGTCACATAAATTAATGAATAAATCAACTAAAAGTCAATCATATCAAAGTCGTCCGGCAAAATGGATTTATTCTGGCCAAATCTGGAGAGCATTTGTCATGGAAATAAATTTCTCTAAGGACTATTCAGATGCTAATTTAGACCCCGAATGATTCTTTTTTGACGTAGTACGTACGTAACTCCAGAACTATAAATAGAGGTTAGGGCAAAGCAAAAAGACATTCCAAACAAGCAGCTATCAGAGCAACTAATAAACTAATCCAATAATTTTCAAAAATGATTAAATTCATTTCATTTCTCCTTCTCGCCACGTTCTTTGCGGCTGTGTGTTCGGTAAAGATGCTTCTTGCAAAATTCTGAAGTGAATGATTTAACTATTTCAATTTCGTAGATACCTTCCCGGACATCCGAAGATGGATCTGATGACGTTCTAATATCAAATGGCATAAAAAACAAATTCTTTTCGGGATTCAACTTTGGAAATAACGTCCCTGCTTCTGATACTTGTGGAGGTCATCATCCAACAGGATGCACTAATTATTGCCGTGTGCCTAAAGCCAAAGGAAAGAAGTACCGTTGCGGGTCATGTAGTGGCAACTGGTGTGTTTGTAGTAACCAAGGATGTTAACAGCAATTATTTGTAATTTAGTAAAAGACAAACAATTATATTTAAAATGCATTGACAAAAATTAATTTTAGTATCTGAATAAAAGCATTTAACTCTAAACAATGAGCAAACAAACATACGCTGACTACGCTTAAATTAAATGTTACAAATAATTAAATGGCTAGATAATTTTCGCTGGTCTTGTTCTCCCTAAATTCTTTAAATTTGTCTCTCAATTCTCTCTCTAAATTTCAACTTGCTGGTCGTGCACCGGTGTTAGCTCAATACTCTAAATGGCTTTATTAAGTTCGGAAAATGTAGGGCGTTTTGTGGCATCAATATTCCAGCACTTGATCATTATTATGTACCTTGAATAATAAATTATTACAATAAATTAGTTGTAAAATACTATTCAAATAGACTCACATTTCACCATCATCATACAAAGGTTTTTCCATCCTTAGTCCCTTCATCAACTTCGTTGGAAAGTCTACAGTCCAATTTAAACCCGGGAATGGGATATTCCCCAAAGAATAAATTTCCCACATTGTTACTCCGAAAGCCCACACATCCGTTTTCTCATTAAACTCTAAGCGTTGTAGGGATTCAGGCGCCATCCATTTCCAAGGCAAAGGTTCTTGCTGCTTCTGCTCTTTTACATAAACTAAATAGTCGTAAAGCCTTCGGGATAATCCAAAATCAGATATTTTTGCAGTGAGCTCATCATCTAAAAGCACATTTCTTGTTGCCAAGTCAGCATGGACGACATTCTTAGAACTTAAATATTCCATCCCATTAGCAATTTCCAAACACCAGCGATGAAAACAGGTTAAATCTATTTCCCTAACGTCTTCTGACGATTTTCCCAAATCCCTCAAATAACTTTCTAGCGAACCTCTTCCGCAAAGTTCTGTGAAAACAATCACTTTTCCCCTTTCCCATCCTTTCGTGTAAGCTCCAACCATTCCAACCAAATTGTTATGCTTTCCTAAATATCCCATTACTTTAATTTCAGAAAGGAAACCTTTTACCGCACTCGTGTGGCAGCCTCTCCTTAAAGTTTTTGCCGCTACTTTAACCTCAACACCAGCTTTAATCACAGTTCCTTTCCAAACCTCACCAAAAGCTCCAGAGCCTAAAAGGCAGCTACTTATTCTAAAACTTCCTTTGTCCACCTCAATTTTTTTATTATATTCTTTTCTTTCGATTGAGGAAACGCAGTTATTTATATCTTTATTTGGATCTTTCCTTAAAGAGTGAGAGCCTTTATAAAACTCGCTCATTTCTTTTCTCGTCAGCAATCTCTTAAACCTGGCCCTTCTAACCAGTAACAAAATCCCCAGTCCAATTATAAATACAAACATTATTCCCACCAAAACCATAATATTGCTATCCCCTTGATCATCTCTACTTTCCTTGTTTGGTTTACTTAAATTTTCAAACTCTATTATTTCTTCCTCCTCCTCAACAAATTTATCTTCAAACAGTATTTTATCTCTGTCGTTTGAAATCACTTTCCACCTCCCTATCGAATATCCTTCTTCTCTACTTGGAATATCGTCAAACGCACTTTTCATAAATATCTTCACACTATCTTCGATTGACCACTTATTTACCATCGTCCAAAATTCAATTAAATCAGTCCCATTTAAATTCGACATCCAACTAAACTGCAAGCCAATGTATGCTTGCACAAAGGCTCTTTTTACTATCTCTCTGCATCTTTCATAAACTAATTTAATATCTTCCACGTGCTCCTCAACTCTTCTACTGTCCATCTCTTTATCGCCAAAATCTAAAATTACTAACTTTACATTTTTAATCCCAAAAATAAAGGCCTTAGAGCAGCAATCCGTCGAGATGATCACGCCGACCTTATATGGAAAGTGTAAATTTGTATCTCCTCCTATCTCTTTCAAATTGTATCCAACAAAGTTTACCAGAAGGTGTGTCACGCTTCCGGGAAACAAAGAGTTTGCTTTATTTGCAGCTTCCAAAGCATTATTAACTTCTGAGCTATTAACCAACTTCCAATGAATGGTCACAAGTAGCTCAATCCTATTCTTTTTATATTGCTTATTAAGCAGCGCGACAGCTTCCGGAATTTCATTTAGCTCATGCTTCTTCAACCCCGATTGAGAGTAAATTGTTTGGGTATAAATTTTTGAGAATTTTGCAGAGACCAAATCTAAAATTGGACGGAGCTCTTTAGCTCTGAGTGAATACATTTTTAATTTAGAGTCGTCCACATCAAATGAATTGAATTCCAAATGAAAGTTGGGCTGCTTGAAGAAACTTGAAGGGAAGCTGCTTCCAAATGGTGGACGCTTAATATTTTAATAAAAGTATAATAATTTGAATAATATTTTGTCTTGCTTTTTACAAATTTCTTACCAGTATTCCTAATAAAAGGGGTAATAATATAATCCTAGCCATATTAAATGTTTTTGGAAACCAGAGAAAATTAATCACAATTCATTATATTTTTGGTTGTAAATGTTTAAAAATTTATCGCATCTGCTTTTACGAATTACGACTAAAATTAGCCGTTATCATTTTAGCCTACTTTGGTCTTTCTGGTTCATCAATTTACTCTTGAACTTGACCATTTTTTGGTTTCCTTTTTCTTTGTTGTATATTAATAGGTGGAAAAACTAGTTTACTTTTACGAAGCAGGATGACATATTTCCAATAAAAGAAGCTTTCTAAGAACTTGGGCGTTGTTATTAGGTCACTTGTAATTTTATGGAAATCTCTAAATAAACTAATGTGAATGATTTCGCAAGAATAAGTGATGATAAGTAAACCACTTTCCCAAAATAGAGAACTATTAAGCATTACATTTTAATTGTGTCAAGTGCGGAGAATTCAGTTCATGAAAAGCGGAAATGAATGGGCTAAGCATAAATCAGGATTAGTCGGTATTGCAAGTGTTTGCCAAAATAATCATTTTAATGCTTAATTCTACGCTCTGTCTACGTTTTAGCAAATCCAGCGCATTTTTGTTTGGACAAGAAGGAACAAAACTGAAAGAAATGCTTTGGGATTTTACTACTACTTTTCTATTATTGCTTTACGCTTGCAGCATATCCGGCATCAGAATTAAGCATGACTTTGAGAATAAAAAGGAGAATTTGAAATCTGATCTTCACCACATACGTCACCAAGCGCCTACACCTGTTGGCGAGTTTAACTGGATTGAAATGGACAGTATCAATAAACTTTTATCCAAGCCAATAAACGCTCATAAAAGAAAGAAGAAATCAGTCGCCGACGTAAACGCTGAAGATTTCCATGAATTTCCAAGATTTGATATTTCACCTCCTACTGTCAACCCGGATATCTGCTCTTCGTCTACGGAGGAACTCGAGGAAATTAACCAGGTTCTATTTAACGCATATGTGACTCTGACAAATTCATCAACATCTTCTATTGCGGCTGCATGTAAAATCTATTCTAGCAAGCTACAGTCTCAACCTTCCTTCTCCTGTCAGCTTTTAAAAGCTTATCTGCATTTCATCACAAACAAAATGGCTTGTGAAAAGGCTCTCTTTAAAAAGTTTAAAGATGCCCCTAACTCAGATCAAATCGCTTTAAAAGAAAAATACAAAAAGGACGCTCAAAATCTCAATAAAACAATCGGAAAACTTTTGCAAAATCACAATCACCTAGACAAGAGCCAACTTGGAGCTGAGTTTAAGCTAAACTTAGAGCTTCTCCAAGCCAAAATCCTCACAATTTTGGAACAATTAAAGATGAAGCAAACCGTTCAGAGCAAAATGGAATATGAAGTGGTGGAGCAGATCCGCCTGGGCAGATATAATGACGCTGTGGACGAATACAAAAAGATTGTTAGCAGGGATGCATCTCTCCCATCAATAATTAAAAATGCTTACATCCCAGACAATACTAACATGACAGGACGTATCTGCCTTTTTATTTTGGGCTTGAAATACGTTGAAGAGCATATCATAGCCACTACAGCATTATATAACCAGATGAGAATGAGTGACCTTTACTCCATTTCAATTCTTGCCGTAGACCTAATCATTAAACAAGCCACAGACCCATCCAATCTCGCTAATTTATCATCAAGCTTCAAAAGCTCTGCTAATATTTTAAGGGAAAAGATTCAAATTGAAACGCGCTCAGTCCTTTTCACTCTAGCGGATAAGATTAATTCAGGACAATTCTCACAAGTACTTTTCTTTGCGGATAATCCAATCACAGACATTTTCTTCCCTTCTTATTGTAAACATTTGATGACTGATTTGTACACCGGAAAAGACTCTTTGGATGTAATTATTAAACTATTACAGTCTTTTAGGACAACCCTACCAACTATTGCTTGTGCAAAAGGAGCCGTTACAATAATGAAAGGAAATGGGGACATTTTTAGTCAAGCAGGGCTTCAACTCATTTACACTATCTCAATGTGGAACAATGTCATCTCTGACGAAGAATTATTAAGAGAAATTCCTCCCTCGTTAAACATTTTTGGGAGGAATTGTTCCATTCAAAATGTCAATCAGAATTATGAACTATTAACGGCTGTAGGTTCACCTCATTCTAGAGGAAATAGGTTGGTCATCACTCATCCTAATATGCTTGGAATTAATGCAATGTGGATATTTCGTTCGGATGAAAGCGGAAAATCTTTTGGTGTTTATAATATCGAATACAATGAATACCTTTTTGCAGCAGATAAGTTTGACAGTGATAGAACTGGTGTCTTCACTCGCGTCTTTGATCATAATATAACCACTAATGTCCTCTGGGAACTGATTCCGGATAACGACGGCGATTTTAAAATTAGAAATGTTGCTAGTGGCGAGAAACTCTACGCTGCCGTTAATCAATTAAAGTATAAAGCGAATTTTAGAAGGGTTTTCACGTGGAGAAAAGAGGATCAAGAGCATTATGATGAATATTGGGAAATTTTTTGTGCCTAAATAATATTAACTATGTTCGGAAATCTAAGGACGCCGCCCAAAGACTTTCCCTGCTACTAAGCTATTTTACTACTATTTATGGAGGTGATGGTGACCTTATGAGAATTAAACTTTTATTATTTAAATAATTATATGAGCCATTTGGCTCCTCAACTTCAACCTTTACCAAATCCCAAGGTTCAGGTTCTGCTTCAGGTCACGCATCCCATCCTCCAATCAACTCCAGGCTACACTTCACTTTTTACCTCCCTTCTGAGGCTTTCTTCTAACTACTTTGACCTTGCTACTAAGGTCACGTCGTGGGGTCACCAGATGTTCGGAAATCTAAGGACGCCGCCCAAAGACTTTCCCTGCTACTAAGCTATTTTACTACTATTTATGGAGGTGATGGTGACCTTATGAGAATTAAACTACGATTGCATTAAATGAGCACTTCACACAATTTATAATTAAGTTTAACTTCTCCCCGCTTCTTTATTCCTCCATTTTCTTTAACTTTAAATGAAAGGATAAAAATAGCCTCTTTAAAGGCTCCCAAATCTACAACTACTCTACTTCTTTCTACTATTAAATTAATGGGAGATTAGCTCCCCTTCTTACTCCAATTAACTACTGGCCTTCAGGTTGAGCCTCTACAACCTCTTTGGCCTTTACTTCCTTCACTTCCCCCTTCTTGGAGCCCTTCTGCCCCCTTCTACTTCACTTCTTGGAACGCTTCTGTTCCCACTACTTCTTGAGCCCTTCTGCTCACTCCCACTTCTACTGAATGAATGTGTGAGATTTCATCATCTCTCCTTCAACTACGTTCACTTCTGTCTCGCTACCACCCATCTCAAACTTCGCGCTTTTTATCTTCTCCGTCTCTCCTTCTTCATGAACAAAGAGTTGGCTTCTCTTCTGAAGCCTTCTCCAATATTTAACAAACTAGTTTTAATATAAATACGAAAAGTTATTAATGGGAAAATGCTAAAATGTAATTTCATAATATGAATAAAATTGTTTTGTTTTTTTTTGCGCAAAAGTCAGAAATTATCTAAACATCAAAAATCAAATTTAATTAGAATTAATTATTTCATATACGATTTTTCTCACTTAACAATAAGGCCACTTGATTGTCGAAATATTTTACGACTTTTGATATAACGTATCCCAGCATGAAATTAATTTCAATTAAAGCATCGAATGAAATAAAAAGGTCATTGTAATTTACCATTCAGTTTTTTATTAGTGGGATCACTGTTTTGTATTTAAACTGCTTCAATCATTTTCTAAACTAGAGTTTGCTTTTAAAATTGTGTAATAAAAATAAAAATTCTCTTCCGCCTTTGGATGAACAATAGCTTAGGTAATGATTAAAGATTAGTTAATAAAAATCAAACAAAAGACATACAATTGTATAATAAATGTTGTGACGCATTTTTCTGATAAAATTGCTTGCGTTAAAGATAACGTAAATCCGCTACTTTCATTTCTAACTGAGCAACTTATCTGTTCAAAATATTAAAATGTTTGAATGTAAATTTTTGATATTTTTGCTATCCCTGCTTTCTCGCAGGGCTTGTGCTCAGGGTGATTTGGGCGATTCATGTGAAGAATACGGGGATGGCTCAGGTGGTGGGAAAGTAGGATTAAAACGTCCACCACCTTACGACATTAAAGGTAATTTGTAATAATATTATTTGGCTAGTAAACCTTCATATTTTTTTCTACAGACTGCCCAAGCGACTTCTGGGAAGGTTATACAGGATGCATAAGAGTTACCCCAAATAAGAATAGTCTCATCCATCTCTACAATCACAACGGGATTCTTTGCAAAAACACAGTCCAGGACAAGTTTGAATGTGAAAATGCTAAACAGACTTGGGGAGTAAACTTTGGTGGAGCCACTGCCACTGACGAATGGAGAAAGACTTATTATACGGCTGATGACGAGTCGAAAAAAGACGACCCTGATGGAATTAGACAGCCTGTAAAGCTCTACGACACGAAACCGTGCAATTGGCCTGGTGACGCATATGATAATATATTCAACCCAGTTATAAAAGTTAATAAGGATAAAGTTACTATTGGAAAACAATCTTGTGTAACCTACTACTTCAAAGTTTGTCACGCTGGTATCCACGAGCTTTCTCTTTGGGCTGTGGATGTCCTCTCGACTGCTGTAGATCAAAGGGTAATTTTAAATTTTAAATTATTAATTTCATCTACAACCTAGTTTATTTTTCAGTGCTTTGATGTCAAAATTGGGGACCTTACAATTCTGCAAGCAGTAGACTTAAGGAGAATATCGAGTGGACAGTGTCATCTGTATGAATTTGTGATTCTATTTCATCTCTATGATAACATGGAGGACCTTTACCCAAAAGGATTTAATACGCCTTATAAGGTCACTGATAAAAATAAAATCCCACTTAGCATATGCACAGCCGGATGTGAGCTGGAGAATGAATCATTTCACTTAATTGGCTCTTCCGTTCACAAACATAATGGAGAGCCTTGCTAGCCAGTGGTCGTGGCCAGTTTCTATTATTACTTTATCCATTATGTGGCTATTACAAAGCAAATAAATGCAATCTGTTAATACTAGATGTTAAATATTTTACTGTTAATAGTGGAATACATCAATTAAATGATAAGCTTTAATTTATTACAATTTAAATCTCTAAGTAATTTCGGCTTGTTTTATTCTCATCATTTAATTCTTCATTGATTGCATCCTTGCCGTGTACTGGTTTAAGCTCAATGCTTTCAATGGCACTTGTTAAGTCAGAAAATGTGGGTCTTTTTGCGGGATCAACGTTCCAACACTTTAACATCAATATACACCTGAAATAATCAATTATTTACTAAAATAACTTATAAAACATTATTTTAAAAAGCTCACATTTCACCAATATCATGCACAGGTTTCTCCATCCTCAGTCCTTTAACCAACTTTGTTGGAAAGTCCACAGTCCAATTTAATCCCGGATATGGAGTATTTCCCAAAGAATAAATTTCCCACATGGTTACCCCGAAAGCCCACACATCCGTTTTCTCATTGAACTCTAAGCGTTGTAGGGATTCAGGCGCCATCCATTTCCACGGCAAAGGCTCTTCTTGTTGCCTCTTCTGCTTGACATAAATCGTGTAGTCGTACAGCCTTTTGCAATTTCCAAACACCATCGATGTAGACAGGATAAATCTATTTCAAAACCCTCTTCCTTTGCATCAACTGACAACTTTCCTAAATCCCTCAAGTAGCTTTCGAGCGAACCTCTCCCACAGAGCTCCGTAAATATAATAACCTTCCCCCTCTCCAAACCTTTCGTGTACGCTCCAACCATTCCAACTAAATTCTCATGCTTTCCCAAATATCCCATTACTTTAATCTCAGAAAGGAAACCTTTTAATGCAGTCGTGCGACACCCTCTCTTCAACGCTTTTGCCGCCACCTCAACCTCAACCCCTGCCTTTATAACAGTCCCTTTGTACACCTCTCCAAAATTTCCAGACCCCAAAAGACAATCACTCAATTTAAAGCTTCCTTTGTCCATCTCATATTCTTTGTTGTATCCAACCCTTTCAATTGCAGATATGCCGTCATTCTCCGTTTCCTTCGTTGTATATTTTCTGAAAGACTCAGAGCCTTTGTAAAATTCATTGATCTCTTGTCTCGTCAAACATCCTTTTATTCCTTTCCGTCTGTACAAAACCAACAAAACTAATCCAACCGTAAATGCCATTACTGTTCCCATCACCAGAAATATCATTTTAATACCATCTTCAGCCATTTTGCTTTTTTCACTTGTTGAATTAAAACTTTCAAAGTCTTTAATTGCTTTCTCCTCCTCCTCCTCAACAAATCCTTCTTCAAATTGAATTCTTGCTCGTTCTCTTGAAACCACCTTCCATCTCCCTACAGAATAGCCCAATCCTATCCCTTCATCAAACGCACTTTGCATAAACACCTTAACATTATTCTTAACAGACCATTCATTTATCATCATCCAAAACTCAATTAAATCAGAGTTGTTAGCACTTTTAGAAAACCATTTAACTTGTAATACCAACCTCTGCGTCTTTAAATACAAAGTGTTTCTTCACCTTCTCCTTATATTTTTTATACTCAACTTTAATTTGTGCAACTTTTAACTCCACCATTTCGTTTCCGACTAGATCGCCGAAATCTAAAATTACTAAATTTACTTTTTCAATCACAGGATTTAATCTGCTTCCAAAAAAGTCTTCGGGATGATTACCAATTGAGATAATTACTCCAATTTTGTACGGATAAACCTTTTCTTTCCCAATAACTGTCTCGTTTTTACTAAAATCTACAAACTCTGCCAAAAGGTGTGTAACGCTTCCAGGAAAAATAGAATTTGCTTCATTTGCAGCTTGCAAAGCCGGGCCGAATTTAGCTGAGCTCATAATTTCCCAGTCTATGACCATTAATAACTCAATCTTATTCTGACTTTGATTGTTGTACAAAGCAACAGCTTTAGGAATTGCATTTAGTTCGTGCTTTCTCAATCCCGATTGGGAATAAATTGTTTGCGTGTATATTTTCGAGAATCTTTTCGAGATTATTTCAAGAATTGGGAGAAGTTTGCTTGCACTGAGTGAGTACATTTTTAATTTCGAGTCGTCCACATAAAATGAGTTAAATTCCAAGTGAAAGTTGGGCTGTTTATATATATTCGAAGTAGAACTGCTGACAAGATAGCAGGCTCCCTGAAGTGTGTACATTTTTAATTTTGAGTCGTCCACATAAAATGAGTTAAATTCCAAGTGAAAGTTGGGCTGTTTATATATATTCGAAGTAGAACTGCTGACAAGATAGCAGGCTCCCTGAAGTGTTCAATTTTTATTTTAAAAAATGCCTTTCGTGTTTATTTTTTTTTGATTTACAGTTTTAAATTACCAGTAATAATCCCAGCATAACGCGTGCCATAACTGGAGCCTAAAAATATTTAAAGTTGCAGGCAAATAATTATAAAAACAGCGTGTTAGTCACTTTGCAAACAAAACTTGTCCAGGTTAAATTTATTTGTCCTGAAAATTCCAATATTTATTATATTCCGATAAATTCCTCATGAATTTCCATTTGCGGATGACCATAGTAGATTTCCTTCCGTTGGCTTGCACTCGGTTAGTCATAAAAACCTACAAAATATTTCCCCTTTTGACCATCAAGGATGTAATGTCTAAATTTTATGTTAATCCTAAGAAATCGTAGGCCAATTTTTTGTCACACTTTGCTTTCTTTTGTTAATAGAGAAATTAATTTAAGAAAGACTGTTGATGTGGTTTGTAGATGTCATTTGCTCTTTGCCGAATTTGAGCTTGGTTGGTTTTTTATAAACTAAAGTGGTGAGCAAAAAATATTTCCCGCGGTTCTCTTAATGTATGGAAATTTTGTGGATGGCCGAATGACATTTACATTTGTGTTAAAACCCGGTGTTTTTGTGCGCAATGAAGTAATAAGAATTTTTATTGCTTCATTAAAACCAAAAATATTTCCCCAAAAGTAGTGTGAGTTCATCATGAGTTCATTGAGTAATTGCTGCTTTCTCTCCATGTGCATGGCCATGTTCAGTTGAAAATCATCAAAGTGCATAAAATTTTAAGAAAAAATTGATTTCGAGCTTTCCATTGCCAATTTCGATCACTGCGGGAAACAAAATCTAACAAAATGTGTTGGAAGCTAATATTTACGTTCACTATTAGCCTTTATAACAACAGAATATTTAGCCAATCACTTGACGCATTAGAGCCTGTTGAAGAAAACAAAAATTATTCTTGGCCAAATCTCCTTCCATCTTTTTCTCTCCGCAGTCCGCAATACAACAACTGGACTGTCAATAACGTCAGCGTCTCAAGTTCTTTAATTTCAGCTAATAATAAAAGTACAGATTACTCTGATATGTTTGACGCCTACAACATTCAATATCCATTCGAAGTTGAGTTTGAGCGTAAAATGGATTTTATTGTGGAGTCTATCCATATGGGTAACTTTACCAGCGCAATTAAGCAATACAGAAAGATAAATGTTAGCAGAAACGCGTCCCTTCTATTAATCATACACAAAATGTATAGTCCCGGAGATGTTGAGGTTACAGCACGTATCTGCGTGTTTATTCGGGACTTGCCATTTGAAGATTTCGTTGTAGCTATCAAAGCCTTGTATGACCAAATGGGAGCAAACGACGACCTAAGTTCTATCGCAATTCTTGCTCTCAACCATATCATCAATCAAGTAATGAATATCGAACTTTACAATGTTACCAAAGGTCTTATGATCTCTTTTAGGGAACTAAAGAAAGTAATCCAGCTCAATGCGGACTCTGCGCTTTCATCCATCGCTAACGATATCCAAGAGCGGAACTTTTCGGAAGTGGCTCATTTCGCCACTCATCCATCCACCGCAATCTTTTTTCTCCCAAATGCTGAGCCTTTGATTAACGCTGTTTATTCCAATAAAGAAAGCGTAAATGTAATTATCGGATTATTAAAAAATCTTACGGACGCTTCTAGAATTGCTTGTGCCACGGCTGCAGTAAAGCTTATGAATGCTAATGGTGACATTTACAGTGAGCGTGGTATTCAGCTCATATTTACTATAAGCACCTTGAGGAACGTCACAGTAACAGAGATTCCTTCCTCTCTAAATATATTTGGAGGCAGAAAATGCGTCTTAAAAAACGTAGATAAAAAATATGACTTCTTGACTGCCTCGCATATAATAGAAGCAGAGAGGAGGACGGTCATCACTCATCCTCATAGTTGGTTTGAAGGAGATAATGCAAAGTGGATCTTACGCTCGTCTGACGATGGAAAAACGTTTAGTTTTCTTAATTTCGAATACGAAGAGTATCTTTATGCGGGCGAAGACAATCTAAAGTATGACAGTAAGAGAAGAAATGTTTTCACAGGTCCGAGTAGTTTTAATAGCTCGACTTTGTGGGAATTAAGTCCAGATAATGACGGCGATTTTAAAATAAAAAGCGCACAATATGAAGAAAAACTGTACGCTGGTATTGATCAATTAAAATTGTATTTAAATTGGAGAAGGGTATTCACCTGGGGAAAAAAGGATGAGGAGCATTATGACGAGTATTGGAAAATTGCTTGTAGTTAAGTAAAAAAAATAATTTTGTTGAAATAAATTACTTATGGCTTATTTTAAAAATAAAAAGCAGTAAATTATAAAGTTATAAAATGCGTATTTATTCATTTAAAATTATAATTAAATAAAATATCTAAATTAGCTATCTAATTAACATTCTTGCATTTTTTAAACTCAAGCATTCCATCCCATTTGCAATTTTTAAACTTTATCTAGGAACCCTGCCGAACCAATAATTAGTTGCATCGTTAATCACTTATCTAATTATATTATTGAGAAGGATTCCACAATATTTTGCGATGATAAGTAAACCACATTCCCAAATTTGAATATATGCACAGCCCGCATATTAATTGATTGTGGTCAAGCGCCGAGATTTACTGAGAGAGCGGAAATTAATGGTTTTTAGTAATAATCTAGATTAGTACCAGTTGGAAAGTGTTGGATCAAGAATGAGTTGTGAAAATTGTTGTTTCATTTCTTAAAGTGACAACTGCCCAAGTTTTATTTAATCTGGCGAAGGTGAAGCCAAGTTTTTTAGCCAAAGTAAACAAAATTGGAAAAAATGTTTCAAGAGGTTGCTGCGTTGACTTCCCTCTTATTATTGCTGTACGCTTTCAGCATTTCCAGTCAAAGAATTCGTCATGACCTTGTGAATCAGATGGAAGCTTTTGAAGTTGCCCAGTTACATCTTCACCCCGCGCATGTTCGCGTTTGGGAATACAACTGGACTGAGAAAGACAATGTCAGCCCTTCAAGTTTATCCGCACCTAAAAATCTATACAAACGAAGGAAAAGATCTGCTGACGACCTGAAAGCTGATGATTTCTTAGAGCTTCCACCTCCCCCAATTAATTCAGACACTTGCACTTCATCAACAAAAGAAGTTGAAGAAACAACTGCTGTTTTATTTGATGCTTTTGTGACTATGAAAAATTTATCTGCAGCGGCTGCATGCAACATTTACAAAGGTAATAGGGAGTTACCATTAACTCTTTCAGACTGCAAGCTTTTGCAAGCTTACTTTTACTCTATTGCGCACAAAATGGTATGCGAAAACGGCCTCTCCAAAACCTTTAAGAAGTCTTCCAACGGTGATCAAATTGCTATAGAAGCTAAGTATGTAGAAGACGCCCAGAATCTCAACAGAGTAATTGAAAGGCTTAAGCAAAATCTAATTTCCGATGGCCAAATTGAATCTAATTTTAAACAAAATCTTGAGCTTCTCCAAGGAACAATAATATCAGTTTTGGAAGAGGTCGAGTTGAAGCGAATAGTCCAGGAGAGATTAGAAGAGAGTGTCGTGGAGTTAATCCGCTTAGGCAAATACAGTGAAGCCGTAGATGAGTATAAAAAGATGAGTGTTAGCAGGGATGCCTCCCTCCCATCAATTATTAAAAGAGCTTATATCTCCGACAATACGGAAATGACAGGAAGGATTTGTCGATTTATTTGGAGCTTGCAATACATGGAGGAGCAGATTGTAGCCAATATTGCATTGTATGACCAGATGGGAGCGAAAGGTGATCTCAACTCAATTTCCATTCTTGCTATCGACCAAACACTAAAGTATATAACGAACCAACTAAACTTTCTGAAATTATTAACAAGCGTCAAAAGCTCTGCTAATGACCTTAGGGAAAGGATAAAAGTGAAAGCTCGCCCCGTTCTTTTCACAATAGCTGATAATATCCGGGTGGGGAGGTTCTCACAAATACTTTCCTTCGCCGATAATCCAGTAACATCTGATTTCTTTTCGCCTTACGGTGAATTACTTATAAATCATGTGTACGAAGGAAAAGATAGTGTGGATGTAATCATAACGTTTTTAAAAGCATTAAAGAAACTAGCACCAGCTCTTTCTTTTGCCACAGGAACTGTGAAGTGTATGAAAGCAAATGGGGACATTTACAGTCAAGAAGGACTCCAACTTATATTGGAAATCACTCCTTTGGCCAAAACCAATTATGGGAAAGAATTACCTGAAGAAATCCCTTCATCTCTGAACATTTTCGGAGGAAAGAAATGCGCTCTTCAAAATATTATTGAGAATTATGAATTATTAACTGCTACGAATATGACAACTCAGTCTGGAGAAAGTAGGTTGATTATTACTCAGCCTAGCTCGATCAAACGAAACAGTGCCAATTGGATATTCCGGGCGAATAGAAAAAGGAAGGTTTTTGCAATCTATAATCCGGAACACGAAGTGTTTCTTTATTCATCTGAAGATAAGTTTGACGGCGATCGGAGAAACGTTTTTGCTCGACCATTCGATAATAATAATGTTGCAACGAATGCTCTCTGGGAATTAACTCCGGATAGTGATGGAGATTTTAAAATTAGGAATTTAGGAAATGGGGAGAAGCTATTCGCTGCTTCTGATCAATTCAAGTACAGGGCAAATTTGCGTAGGATATTTACGTGGCGAGAGAAGGATCAGGAGCATTACGACGAGTATTGGAGAATTTCTTGTGATTAAATGTTAACTAGTTTGGTAAATAAATAATCACTAAATCATCAATAAAGAATGCTAAATGTAACTATAATATTTCAATCAATTTAATTTTGAAACCAATTAAAAATAAATTAGATTTCTAAATAGTTCTGGTCCGTTTGGTTGTCATCGTTTGACTCTTCATTTATCTTAGATTGGTAGTCATGTACTGGCTTCAGCTCCGTGGTCTGAATGGCCGTGATCAATTCAGAAAACGTAGGTCTTTTTGAAGGATCAACGTTCCAGCACTTGATCATTAAAATGTACCTAAAAATACAAATTACACTAGTTTATTATCATGAATAAGGCTTAGTCAATAAGCTTTTTGCATTCTTTATCAACTTACATTCCACCATCATCATACAAAGGCTTTTCCATTCTTAGACCTTTGACAAGTTTCGTTGGGAAGTCAGCAGTCCAATTTAAACCCGGATATGGAGTGTTTCCCAGTGAATAAATTTCCCACATGGTTACCCCAAAAGCCCAAACATCCGTTTTCTCATTGAATTCAAGGCGTTGAAGGGATTCGGGTGACATCCATTTCCACGGCAAGGGCTCTTCTTGTTGCCTTTTCTTTTTGACATAAATTGTGTAGTCGTAAAGCCTTCGGGATAAGCCAAAATCCGATATTTTTGCTGTGAGTTCATCATTCAAAACAACATTTCTCGTGGCAAGATCAGCATGGACGACATTCTTTGAGCTGAGATATTCCATCCCATTTGCAATTTCCAAACACCATCGATGTAAACAGGATAAATCAATTTCCGGAACCTCTTCCTTTTCACCAACTGAGGATTTTCTTAAATTTCTTAAATAGCTTTCCAGCGATCCTCTTCCGCAAAACTCCGAAAAAATAATTACTTTTCCCCTCTCCAGCCCTTTTGTGTAAGCTCCAACCATTCCAACCAAATTCTCATGCTTTCCCAAATATCCCATTACTTTAATTTCAGAAAGGAAACCTTTTAATGCAGTCGTGCGGCAGCCTCTCTTTAATGTTTTTGCGGCAACTTTAAACTCCACCCCCGCTTTGATTACAGTCCCCTTCCAAACCTCCCTAAAAGCCCCAGAACCCAAAAGACAATCACTTAATTTAAAACTTTCTTTTTCCACCTCAAATTCCTTATTATATCCCTTCCTTTCGATTGAAGAAATGCAATCCGTTTCCGTTTCCTTATTCGGACCTCTTCTAAAAGATTCTGTGCCTTTATAAAATTCAGTTATTTCCCTTCTCGTCAAGCACTTCTTAATTCTTCTCCGTCTATACAGCACTAAAGGGTCTAGATTAAGTTAAGAGACTCTCGTACATATGCAAATTACTTGATCAGCTGACAATTTTTTCACAAACTGATCATTACACTGAAAAGCCCATATTTCAGTGCATAACATATGCAAATTTCATGTTTCTACATTGACGAATAAACGTTTAAGACGTGTTGAAAGTCATCTTCTACCAGATTCAGTTTTTACATTTCCATGTTTTTTAGTGATAGTAATTATACAAAACCTGGCATCATTTCAAGGAGGAATAATATACAAACACCAAACTACTCACAGTTATAGTATAAAACCTTACGGATCTGGTGAGATAACTTTTAAAAGAAAGCTGACCCACTTGTGACTGTGAGGACCCCACAAAGGGCACAAAAAATGTCATGCATTTCAGCCCTACCTTTCGGAGGGCACTGCGGGCACCTATGTTTACATAATAGCTTTCTGAAGCAGCGATTAGATCCCTCCGTT
>JAHZMU010001926.1:0-25933 GCA_027743725.1 Rambutsinella grinnellia | reverse complement strand
TCAGAACACATCCTCGACAACATTGGCAGCGCAATACTTCCATCCGGAAACCTCTCCTTCAGCTCCTTGATGCACTCCCTCAAAAATAATTTGTAGCCCGAAGGTCGCCTTCGAACCTTTTCCTTCCACTCTTTCACAGGCTTCATCCTCGAAAAACTTCAGTTTCCAAATTCAAATAAATACTTTAACTATAAAGTTATTGAGTTTTAAACTGTATGATTCCGTTTCAAACTCAATCTCGAAGATCGTTTCTCAAACTTCTTCACCACCGCACCAGCTGCACTCAACTTTCAACTTTCACCTCACTCATACCTTTTTTCCATTCAACAAAGATCGACTTTGAAACGTTTCATAAACAAGAGGGGATGGATATCGGGAATCGGGATGCAGATTGGACGTGCTTACCCCACAGCATACAAAATAGCTTGTGCCGAAGAGTATTGAACGTGCTGAGGGGTAGCATTTGTGTATCCAGCTCTGCTTCACGAGCTTTTTATGTGAATGAAGTGCATGGACAAGCTTTGCTCTCTTTGCGGCTGATTTTGCTGATAAAAACACACTTGGTTTTGAGTGGAAAAGATTTAGTTAAAATTTAATTGTAAATTAATTGGGTTTTGTTGTATCTAAATTCTTTGTAATAGTCAATTTAAGAAAGGGAGAAGTGAATTTAATCTTAAATATTAACCGGGTAAATAACTGCAGCTGTTTTTGTCATTTGTGCCGGAATCGAAATTTGAAAAAATTGTAATTAGCTAATGGTGGAAGTGGAATAGGAGAAAGGTCAAAGGTGGTAGGCAAAAGTGAAAAGTAGTCATTTCAAGTTTTTGAAAATGTCTGTGGAACAGACGACTTGTGAAGGTAAGAAATTTGGAAGTAATTAAGAGAGATTTAATAAGTTTAATTTGTTTGCATTTAGATGTTAATTTAATAATCAATGCTTTGTTTATAGATCTGAAGGCGTTTGAGAGGCGCTTGACGGAAGTGATAGCTTATTTAAGACCGCAGACGATTCGCTGGAGGATATTTCTAGTTATCGCCACCGTTTGTACGGCAATAGGTGCTTGGCAGTGGCTAAATGACCCTTTGACATCACAAATCAGTTTTATGGACTCGCTTTGGCATCACCTGTTTTTTACAGTGTCTAGTCTTTTGCTAGGTATGTTTTAGTTAAGATAATTTAAATAATTTGTTCCTATCTTGGATGAATCTTTGATACTATTTTGAAGTTTAAATTGATCATGATCACTGCTTCCTTTACAGGTCTTCGCAACATACATGACTAACGTTTAGTGGTCCTTATAACGTATTAATTACTACATTGACTGATAATTTGCATAACTGTTCTACAACTAGTAATAATAAAATCCAGCCATTATCTCCACCGCTGTCCTTGCTCCAAATGGGACATTGTACTTGTCAAATGCTTGAGGGAGGAGTCTTCACCTCCACATCAGAGTCACCTTCATCCTTGTCAGTTTGGAATCATAGTTATGAGGGTAGTCATTTTCGAAAGTTGTCAGCAGAAGGTCCCGGCAAATGTCGGGCAGCGCAGCCTCATAAAAACGGCGGACAAAGTTTCCTACATTTTTAAATGTCATTTTATAAATATCAACTTAATTATTTTTCGTGAGTCGTGATTTGTAAATTGCTGGAATCCATTTTATTATAACCAGTTAAATATAAATAAACTATAAACGTATTGTTCTTGCTATTTATATTTGTATTAGAGTATTGGGGTCGGGGTAATGATTTCCCAATGACAAAAGTCATAGTATTTTTGAGACAATAGAAATGTTTAAAACTTTCACTTTCTTGCTTACTTTAAAATCAAGGAAAATGAAAGGTCATATTTAATAAATTTAGCTATTGTGATGTTGAAAAATGCAAAGAGAAATTATTTTCGCCGACATACATTTGGCCCATTTATAAATCTTGTCAGTTACTATTTAACAAGTCACTTGTTTTCTCACCCATATCAAAAATAATTAACCCTGAAAGTTTCAAAAGGCAGTCATGATGTCGTTAGTAAAACTATTTGTCCTTATCCTAAGTTGCGCATATCCAGGTAAAAATTACGTAATTATTAATTTAATATTGATGATGTAAATTCTATCCATTTCATTTTCTAAACCAGTGAAATCATTCGAATCATACCTTGTTGAGGAGGATTCACCTCCCGACATGTTTCAAACACTCCCAAGTCAATTAAGTTTGTCCAGGCATTTTGCAGTGTGGTTTGACAATGAGCTGGGTAGAGGTGACGAGAAGCTCACAGAACAGAAAAAGGTAACGTTTGCTGTTGCCCTGATTCAAGACATGAATTTCATCTTACATCTATGATTAGACAATAAGTTTAATTCAATTACTTTATTTGAAGGCTGAATTAGATAACAACTTTATAAGAATGAACGAAATACTTCACGTGTTTCCCGAAGGTATGATGGGCAAAGTATTGGCTCCTCCAGAGCCTCTTCTTATTGAGGGTAAAGTAAAGGGTAAAGCTAGCACTTCCGCCATGAAAGGTTAGAAAAAAATAGTCAATTATCCATCGCTGAATACATAACAGCAAAAACTTAACAGAGGTCATGTTTTCTAAATTGCTTTATTTTTTTAGCGTCAACTCCAAAGAACCCTGATCCAACTCCAATGAAAACTAATCAATTATCCAGCACGGAAAAACCTGAACCAAAGGTCGTGACAATTCCCTTAAAACGAGTGAGACCAATCAGTCCACGTTTCGGGAATCGTAATACTAATACTTATCATTTGTAATTCTTATGAAATTTATTTTGTTCTCGTAATAATATTAAATGAAATAATGAAATGCTACATCATGGCCCGCATAATCATAATTATGACTATTATTATATATTCACTCGACGCACCCTAATCATCTTACATTAGGCCTAAATGCAGTGGCATTGATATTGGCGTATCATCCTGAAATGATGAATGTCCAAGCTTGTTGACTACTCATTTGGTTATCAATGGAAATGAGTATCTTTCCATTCCTTCCAATCATGATACATGAAGCATCTCTGTTCTATCTTAAGGTATAACTCATGCCATGTCAGTTTGTTAATGGGTATGTTTTTATGTTTTTTTTTCTCGCACTATATACGTCGGTACTTAAAGAATTACAATTAAATTATGCACGTATGCAATGCTAACTTCTTTTCTGTATTTCCGTATCCGTTCTCGTGCTCAACAAGCAAGCGAACACAATCTTTTATCCAGTAACCTGTCGTTAATTTGAGCAGAGTATCACGCACTCATAAAAAAGCCTCCAAGACCTTTATGCCATACCTCATGGACCTCATGATTCATGAAATTAGGTAGCTCCCACTCCTCCCAAGTGAATGATGATTGTTAATGGTGGCAAGTATTGACTTGACATTGACAATGAAATTGGATGAGAGGATTCCTAATCACAAGCATAGAAAAAACTTGACTTTTTTACTACTCTCAAAGCAAATTAAAATATGATGCAAATTAGGTATCGACGAGTACTACTTTAATGTGTTTTTATATGGTAAAAAAATGTCAACACATTAAAGTATTCTGATCAATAAGCAGAGAGCCTAATATAGTGCCAATTTCACAAATAAAAGCACAATTGCCAATTGAATGACGAAAGGTCTTTCGACCATCATAGTATAGGAAAAATGCTCATTGCCAGACAAGTAAAATGACTCGTTAAGTTTTTCACACAAAAAAGCAATGCATTTTATTTGGATCTTCTGCTATTTGTGTGATCATATTATTATCACTCTACAAAAAATAATTGCCTTTACCACAATCATCATGACTAACGATTAATTTAATAGTTGTTAATTTAGTAGTGCTTTTAGTGTAGCTTAGTGTGGATCATCTGCTGTTGAAAATTAAGTTTATAGCTAAATTTAGTCAACAAGTTTAAAGCTTTTTGAATGAATTAGGTTAGATATTTAGTTTTCTGTTGAATCCTTTTGAAAATGACTCAGACGAGGACGATGCGGGGTATTTCAGCGGTGAATTTTGTCGCTGTTTCTTTTGTGGCTTTACAAATTCTCAGTAAGGAAATATAAAAATTGTTTTTAAATTTATTTACAATATTTAAAAAATAATCCAAAATCTTTTTGCTAGCATCATGTATCGCTGCTCCTGTTCCTACTTCCGACACAAAACATGAGGAAGCCCATAAATCAAGTACAACTCATAGTCAACATGAAGGGATGAAGAGTCCTCAACAAAGTCACAGAAGGACTTATATGATAGAAGCTGATGAGCTAAACATGCAACCAGTTTATGAGCAATCTGTGAATCCCTTCTTATTTCACTTGGAGCAGGGATGGCGGTTAAAGCCAATTAGACATCGTTATCAAAAGAAAAAAGGGTTTCAACCGCAGCCTATCCCTCCAATTAAAGGTGCTGTAGAAGAACTACCAGTGGATCCGTCCAAGCCTCATTTCATGGATTCAAACGAAGCTGCAGATGTTGCTGGTATGTAGATAATGTCTTTGGTTGTCCGTAAAATTTGAATTTTTAACTGAAATAGCATTTATGATTTGACATTTTATAGCTGAAGAAAATAGAGCATTCGGTGAGGAGGAGAAGGATCTGAAAGATTTGTTTGATGTTTTGTTTTCCAGTGATTATTGAAGAAACGTTAAGGTTTTATAATTTAAAAAATATTTAAAAATGTTAAAAAATATATTTTCTTTTTCTACCTAATAAATGATAAGGTACAGCTTCAATAATCAAATTGAACTTAAGTTGTAAAATTACTTTATTTTTATTGCAAGTAATGTGTCATTTCCTTTACTGTATTTGTAGACACTCTTATTCTTTCTTTAATGAGGTCATACATATTCCATATTATGAGTTTAATCGTAAGTTTACTACCTATTTACCTAGGTAGAATACATGTCCCCGATATCCATGAAGAAACCGGATGTTTTCCCATTAAAACATCAAATTGAAAAACTACATAGGAAAAATTTATTGAATTAGTATACCAGCTCATCATCAGAATTTAGATTGCCTGTAACTTGCCATTAGTAAAATATTTGTTTCTAGTTTGCAATGATGAATCGTTACAAGCTCATCTTAAACACTCACACCCTAGTACTGCCTTAAAGCTATAATATTTTCTCATCCCTACTGGATATTGCTTTTTCTGACATGACAGTTGTAAGCCACAATGGGGAGCAAATAGACACCCTTGTCCTGCCTTGAACTTGATCTCGAAAACTGTAGTTGAAGTATGCATAAAAATATTATGATTGTCCCAAGTGTTAAAAATTTATTACCTTTCATTGTAAAAAGTAGACAAGTGCTCTTAATTGCAATCTCGTTGATAATGAAATAAGTAAGCATAAAATATGCAAATCAGGTGCAAGCCCTCCTCCTCCAATAAAGGGGTTGAGAAGAAGCAGAGATTTTCAATTACAACATTTCTTCTGTAATTGTAAGTGGGGTAAGCGAAAGGTGAGAAAATTAGACTTTTTTGTTTTGATTTGTAAGTGGAAAATTTATATGACTTGTAATTAGTTATGACAAGGAGTGGAGAAGAAGAGCAAATTTGAATACTTTTGCAGAACGAGATGGGAACAAGCTTAACATATGCTGTTTCAAATTCAAACAAATAACAAATCTGATGAAGATAGTATGATGATAATGGGTTAGGGTGATAACGAAATGGATCTCGTAGCATTTATTGCGTAAGCTTGGCTTGGCTCTGTACAAGGGCGAGTTTGTTGCTTCCGTTTCTCGTTTTCATCACCATCTTCATAAATCTTTGGGAGATGTTTGAACCTGGTTAAGAATATTGGACTCGGCTAACCGACGATGTCAAAGAAGAGGGTGGGGGTATCAAAAGATACATTGCTATTTAAGAAGCTTATTTGGTTTCTAAACTTAAAACATTTCTCCCAGCTATTAATGTCAAGAGGAGTAATTCTAAAGATAAACACGTTTAAATAACATGTTCGGCTGTCATTACTTATCATTTCTACTTTTACTTTTTCTCTGACGATAAGCAAAGAGAAATGACGACGACAATGGGACGCGACGACTCGGTCCATTTGATTGAAAATGAAAGTAGAGAGAGATTACATGAAGGAAGTCTTGTACTTATTATCATTTTCATTCGGTTTGGTGATGGGTGCTGACCAAAAAAGCTGGAGAGAGTCTCTTACAAGATTAGGAAAATCACCTTACCAAAAATAAATGGAAGGGAAGAGGAAGGCGTTAGATTTTATGGGGCAGATTAAGAATTTCCTACATAAGCTGCCACTTTCGGCTTTTGGCCGTTGCTGAAAGGATAAAATGAAGTGGGCTAAAGTAGACAGATTTTCTTACAAACAATGAAGAACATGCAATTCTTGAGAATATGAAGGACTAGGAGACATTTGAACTTATTATTATTCAGACTTATTAATAAGTGATATAACAAGATTCTGGATGATCTCCTGTGGTTCCCTAAACCATTCATGTCATGGTGTCTTCAAGTATGATTATTGTGAGATCTTATTAACCAATCGGACAAGAAATGTAATTATCGTGCGCAATTGTGACAATGATGACAAAGATTTATTTAAAGAGCACAGCGCTTCTTGGAATTGTTGAAATGTTACATTTCATAAATGTCAGTATGCCTCATTCATCCGCTGCAGTAAATAATTCCACGAAAAGAAAATAGGACGTTACATAAAATGAGATGTCTGATGTGGAATACTTAAGATCTATCCTTACCTGAATCCACACTCGCAAATATTGACCGATTAACGTCGTTGTACGCCCTCAAAATTACAACTTCAATCCATCCAGAGTCTTGTTTTTAAACCTTTTTCTTATTACGCTTTTAATTTGATGTTATTTGTAAGCATATTAAAATAATACAAAGCTATAAAAATACTGGAAACCTTTTCTATTTTCTTCACTTGGCTAGATTGGCTTCGACAATAATTTTTGCAACTTCTTTTATGACAGTCGTCACACATCTTTTCAATCAATGCTTAATTTGAAAGCAAAGTTTCCAACATGATCAGCAAAAAAGGATAATAAATTTCGAGCCCGAGCTTATATTTATCCGATATATTATAACCTGGTTCTCTCATCGATAGGGCAATGAGTAAGAAGCAATCCTTCCCCTGTTTTGCAATCTTGAACCCTTCATTATATAGACACATGTCCTTGACCAACAGTAATGTCACCAAGAATATTGAAAAAATAGTAATATAGTGGAGGTCATAATAGAGTAATAAAAATGAGCCATGAAATTGTTTGTTTGCTTTATTTCTCACTAAAATAGTGGCGCTTCTGCAAAGAACAAAGGAAGGGATAAAGTTATTGCTAAAGTAGAAGGTAATATGCTTGTCATGAAATGAGCTAGTCTGGAACTCTCGATGCAAGAAAGAGTCTGTTCTACATCCTTCCTTTTGTCAAAACGGTTTCCTCCTCTGAAAACAATTGTTAAAATTCATTCATTTATATATGCAAAAAAAGCAAGATTTTGTTCGTAATTAAATTTTAATTTTTATAAAAATAATGCAGGCAATTTTATAACATTCTAAAGATAAGTAATCTGCCACTTCGTCTTTTTGTCTGTGACAAACTCTTTATATAACTACCAAGCAATTCCTTTCCCGTTAATCTCGCTCGTATTCATAATGATAGTCTTCATAAGACAACCACATCATTAAACCTGCAATTCGGATTAAGCGAATTAAACAGAGAGAATGTACTTTTAACTATAAAATGCACTCATTGGTATCCTTTCACCCTCGCAAGCTTGAAGGAATGTGAAAGTAATCTTTGCATAAATATCCATTTTATAGCTAATCACAATCACCGGGCCAAAACCCCTTCTCCTCCAGCTAAATGAACCACTTTCTGCATTATCTAATTCAGCATTCCATTCGCTATCCTGAATGGATGCACTTGAAGAAAATTTCTTGGCTTGAGAACAACCTCCGCATTGTATTGCATCAATGCATACTGCACGAGACAGTTTAATGTTAGCTAATTTATCGATCCGGGTGATGACTCCTTCCAGAATGATGTGCCCTATTATCACATCAACAAGAGGCAGAAAAAATAAGCAATTTACTTGTTTATTATTATAGAGAAGCTAGAAAGATGAGGTGGTTTTCGATGAGAATTGACGGAGGATGATGGCAAATAATTAAGCATTTTTACGTAACCGTATAATCAAAACCTTTATCAAGAGGGAAGAGTTGAAGCCCAACGATTTTACTTAAGAGCGAGCATAAATTGCCAATAATGATTTTGGCACTAGGCCCGTAAGCCGGTCGAGTGTAATTTCGTAAGTGTAACGTAGCCTAATGCAATGGTTCAGCGGTGAAGTGATCAGTATGGATTTTAGTAATGATGGGAATGATTGCGTTTATGCAAATGAAAAAGCTGCAGGAGTCAGAGTGCGTAGAAGTGCGTGCCATTTAGCCTTACTGAATTGAAACGGATAGTGATTGAATGAATGTGAAATATGAGCTGGGAGCTACTGTGGTTTTGTAGAATTAAGCTGGAATTTTCCAGGAGTAGGATATGCGGGACGAGAAAAGAGTAATTTTATAGTTTTGGTATGATTTACAAGTTTTTTCAAATGTGTGTGCTTGCTCCGGTGGAGGAAATTATCACCGGGGTTGAGTTCAAATAGATTAGGATCTCTTGGAAAAATGAAATTATTCATGGAGATTTCGCATGGAATGCGAATGGAAGTATTTGTGTGAACTATTTTGGGACACGTGTGATTTTCTTTAATCGTCTCTTGCGAGTGTCCAGCAAGGGGCTATCTTGTTCTATAATATCCCTCCCTCTGCTGTTTTTCAAAATATTGCCGTTTTGCGTTTGAAAGAGTCATTACTTTCTTGTTTCTCAGAACTCAGAGAACCTTTCAATAAGTTTGGGGTAACACTAGAAAATCGGAACGTTTTCATGAATCGCTTCAATGAATATAAATGAAAGAGTTGAATGATGGACGAGAAGGATGAGGAAAGAATTTGTAACCAGATTGTGATTAATAGGCAGCACACGTTTACGAAATATGAGGTGTATTTAGCACCACAGCCATTAGCTGATATCACATGGACTGATCTATTAAAAATCCACCGACTACATGCTGATTTGCTTCCAATTAACTATTTATGATGCAATATGAAAAATATTAAAATAATATTTTAGTTGAAGTCCCAAAATTTATTTTTCTAAAGTTGGCTCTTACGCTGATGAACCGAAACATCCAAACTAATCCGCAGCATAATCTACCTCACGCTTGCAAAATGAACTCAAATCATCTTAAAAATAAGAAACTACTCTAACTTCTCTGCAACATTCCCCAAATTACTTTTCTCTTCATTATCTTCTCTCTATCAAGAGCTTACTCTAGCTTCTTACAAGCTATAAAACTTGCCACAAAATAACTAATAAAAGCACCTGTCTCAAATTACATATTGGATGATTTCTAATAAAAAGGGCGCACGAACCCAGGCAAAATGGACATTTCCTATCACTTTCATTTTTATACATAAAAATTACATTAGAATCAACTCCAAAATTATATGGTCCACTCATGCACTATTTCGATCTAGCCCGACCCGGTTCTCCATTTCTAATCTACCATTTTTCATTAGACAAAGTAAATGGTGCAGGAAAACTGGTCACTATTCTCATCTCAAGATCTACAGCGTCGTCTTCTTCCTTAAATAAAAGTGGACATAAAATAAATATGAAAATAATAACAAGTTTTGTCCTCTATAAACCATTAGGGTTGGGTAGGTGGAGGTCCAGTGCATTGTTTATTGCGGCTATTATTGCGTAGTAATAATCCTTGTGCTGTTTGTCCATGATAGCTTTGAAGAGAACTACAATATGATGTGATGATGATGATGATGATAAATGTGACGAGATGATTATGTCTTACGTTCCAAGACTATGTTTATATTTGAGTTTTTATGAGGAAGAAGGGTGATTTTTTCCGAGTGATTCTTATCACTCCCTTTCAAAGAGCCATTAATGTCGGCTCTCGATATAGCTTGCTCCCTAACCAATTGCTCTCGATGGCAGTTATGACTCTCATTAAAGTAAGTAAATAATAGGATGATAATGATGTAGTAATAATGGCGATAAGTTAAATGATTAGACTGCTTTTAATTGACTACCCTTATCAAATGTGATATCAAGGGTTATGTGCTCTCTTTGGAAAATGCAATGATTTATTTGTTTTATTGTGGAAACACTTTTATACTATAAGGTCAGACTCAAGAGTAATAAAAGTTGGAATGACCACTGCAGGAAAAGCTCGTTTCGAGAAGGGTAGAATTATCCAGGAAATATAATGGTTGGAAGGTGGAGCAATGTATAATTTTATGGGTTTTGTGAAATAAAGTCTTTTTAAGTGAAAGTCATGCGTGTTTACACACGTATTGTGTTTGTAATGGTAATGGCACGCGTAAAAGTTTAGTAAATGTGGGAAATAAGCCATATTTTATTTGAGAACTTTTAATTAAATTTAGTTTAAATATTTGCATGTTACTAATTATTCGGATGTCTCTCCTACGCCAATTCTTGGCAAACTACTTTTCTGATAGATTTTGAAACACGCGTGCAATAAAACATTGCTATTGATAAAGCAATTATCTAAATTGACTATTTGTTAATTGAGTTTCTTTATGTGCAAACAAGACCATCAAGTTTTCCTTGTTTTCTCAAGCAAATTATATAAATTTCTGCATACTATACTCATAAATCACTAGAACTATAATGACAAAGTGAATGAGTGTGTTTTACAAGTGAGGCTAAAAACTCTGATATTTTTCCAGCTATAGCCATTCTCATAAATGAAAGTTTCCTCGTGTTAACGCAACTCTACGCACTCTTCTCCATTCCATTATGCCAATGATGATGGCAAAGCAATCAATAAGAAATTGAAGGAAGTGACATACACGAGTTCTCTTCCATTCCCTCCGGATGTTATGATCCCAAAAGCCTATGCGTAAAGGGAATGTTGACATTTAGGAAAAAAATATTCATATGAAAAGTTATCTCCCCCTTGGTCTGCACGAGTTATGGCAAAATATGCAAGTAAGGCAATAGCAAGTCTCTTTCACACAACTGTATACTTAAATATAATGGTAAAATCCCTGGAATACTTGCCGGGTAACATTCCAATAGCCAATAATAATTTTTAGGTTTCATCATTTCTATTAAAGAAGTGGAGAGCAAGGGTTGCCGTAAAAATTCATTACTTTTTCTACAAAAGTTTTTGGTGAGAGAGCAACTTTTGCGGTGCTCTCTCCCCCGTCGTATGTTTTTGTCTGGAGCGAAAAAAGCTTGAAGTTGTAGACATTTCAGCAAAAATATTCTCGTTGGATTTCAAATAGGGATAATAATTTATGACTGTGTCCAATTATTACAAATAGCCAGTGATAAAAACAGAGAGACAAAAGAGCCGGAGCTGTTACATAGTCAATGTGATGTAATTCTAATTTATTTTACGCATTTCGTTTTGTCTGTGGTGGGCGCGAACAAAAGTCGGCATTTTTGATTGAAAGTTAATACCATTAGATTCTTTCCGGTTGCTTTCAATCTTCTTTTTAAAAAAAAGTTCGGATATCGATTATTTGTTTGCAGGACAAAGGAAAAATGTGAATGATTTTTCATACAAAATCAATTTTGATACTTTTACAGCTTTTGGATCATTCACATGTCAAAAGTTGTAATGGAATGTGTGTCTTGAAATCATTTGTACAAGAAAATTGCATAGCATTGCATTGTACAAAGTGCAAGTCGCAGTTTCCCCGAAAGTACTTGGATCGAGTCGACCAGCTCGGCCACAGAAATCCACTCTTCCAGGATAACAGTCAAAGCAATGCGTACTGCGTATGGTTGTTCTAAAGAAACCGGAATCCCAACTTTCATTTAAAATGGCTCAATAAAACGAAAACTTGACTCATTAACTAGCACATCGAAGGAATGAAATATGGACTTTATTAAAGCCTTTGCCTCTTTCCTCTGTGCAAACAATAAAATAATGAAATTATGTAACACAGTAGTATACTCATTCAGCAAATAACGAAAGTTCAACTAACCAGGTGTGGGGAAAACGCTTCTTAATTTAAAAACTCAACATAAATTTTATGGAGCTTCTAGCATAAAAGTTTAAATTCAAAATGCATGTAAAAGAAGAGTGACAACAGAAATTAGATTTTATTCGCTTATGCAATTTAGATAGCCTTTCCAATTGTTAAAAGATGATTAATATCCTGGATTTTTCGGTGTAAATTGCGAATGACTGAAAATGCATATCGAGATTCGAGATGCAATGAACTTTTAAGGTAACAGGAAGAGGAAAAGTGTAAAACAACTTGGTCCAAAGTGCGGTGTCGGTGTTGACAACACAAAAGTTCTAATCAAATTAGGATTCGGATAAATTTTCAATCCATTTTCCTAATCTTATTTGCTCTCTGCAAAATGGCTACACATGTGGAACTTTTCAGTTGCGCTCATTTTCATCTAACTAAATGTTACACTTTTATTTCGACCATTTCATTCCGGTATTTTGAGCACGGCATTTCCTCTATTGAAGTTTTAGTTATCGATGAGAGGGCGTATTTTATTGTGACTTGAACTCACCAATATCTCTTAATACTGATGAGCCGTTGCACATTTTCATTCTGGATGGGAATGAAAATCGTGAAGTACGCGGACATGAAAAGTCATTGCACTTGCCAGCCACTCTACTCCCATTTGATTCAATTGTGCAGTAAAAGTAAATGCACATTGAAAATTGAGTACGCGTAAACATTTGTAAAAAATATGATCCAAATCAGAACCCCATTTTTATAACTTCCTTCATCCATTTCTCCTTAACATTTTAAATCCTTACGCACTTTTTTGATTGACTGTGAAGTAGCCAGATTTGAGCTAATGATATGATGATGATGTCGAGATGATCAAAGAGATGAAATGATCATCATTTTGACTGACTTGAGCTTCACTCTTGACTCTTTTTATTTGATTATCGACATGCAAAAAGTAAATGGATGAAAATTCATAAAAAGGTTATAAAGCGCGGCGAAGCTAAACGCACTTTCAAAGCGTTTATGGCGAAATGATGAAGGCACCCTTTCAGTTTCACTTTTTCACTTTCTTATGGTGGCGAATCATAGTACAAAATGCAGAGCAATCACAGAAATAGTTGAAGATTTCGTATAAAAAATGACCCGAGAAGAAAATACATTTTCACAATTGCAATCCGTAAATAGTAGTTTATCAAGCAGAATAGCAGGAATGCATTTGTGAATCCATCATCTCTGCAACGCAATGTGTGCGTATGAATCGAAAAAATCAATATGATGGTTGGCTCAAGCTCCAAGATAAATGGGAAGAATGAATCTAACCGACCATTTTTCCATTAGCAATAACAACCGGTCAGAACATTCAATAACCTTTATGCAGATGATGAGATGCTCTTCTGATCCATACAGATTATAGCTGCAGATTTGCAATTGTGATGAGAGAAACAAAAGAGAGATAAAAACATCCACGCGTTTCCCCGTCCCTTGCCGACTTTCACAGTTTCACGCGTAAACTTGCCGAAAACAATGCAAACACAAGTGCAAATGCAGTAGACATGGTCAGACATTACCGTAAAATTGTGAATTGTTTGGCGTATCATGCAATCAATTTACATTTACATCCCTTTTGTATATCATCCACTCAAAGATCGCTATCAAAGATCAACATCACTAGTCGTGTTTTATGGGTTGGGTCCGAGCTCTTTACAGAATTTACAAAATGGGGAGAAAGAGAAAAGCGGAAAATCTAGTGCAAAAAGTAGTGTCTGTGGCCGACCACAATTTCAGCTCTCAGATGAGAAGACTGTTAAAAGCTTTCTAGATGAGAACATGCAGTTTTTCTTCAAAATGTCATGACATGAGTTAGCAAAAAAGAAATGTTAGAGGAGCACTTGTATTTGACATTTCGTACAAAAAAAGGACTACACACCGCGAGCTGCTCCTCAGCGGAGAAAGGAAGTAGAGATTTTGTTACGATTATGTGGTTTACAGCGATCCATATTAACTGACTCGGTAAAGCTCATGTCAAGACTCGTCTTCCTGATTAACGTTTAAAAATTCTTACTCTTTCTAGTCCAGCCGTTTGAGTGGTTGACTTGTTTGACAACAAAAATGAGCTAGACATTTTGATATAAACATTGTTGCGCGTAATGAGTGTGTAACGCACTTTTTTACATGAAACGGTTTGTTCGCTTTGTCTACTTAAAGTCATGTCGTGTTGGTTTGGGTCGTGATGATGAACTAGATTACAACAATGAAAAGGTTTTCATCCTGTTATGAGCTCATTTTTCTCTTTCATCATAATGTTTATCTAGCTATCTTTTGTAATAGCATTATTTATATAATAATTTACTTGATTTCTGAGGTGAAGAGATGAAACTGACTTTCATCAAGACATTTGCGGTGGCACAGCAAAAAATAGTTCTCATGAAAATCTAAAACCATCTTCAATATTTGTTAAGTAAATGCGTGCATCTGCATATTTTAAGATATCTTTTAATGGGATAATCATTTGAGCAACCAGTCTGGGGCAAGATCTCTCAATTCTCACATTCCGTGAAGATGTGAAAAAATCATTGCATAATTTTAAGGGAAAGTGAATCCCTGTGAAATAACTACTTCATTTTAATATATTCACAGAAGCAGACAAAGATATACTTACCCATTTGATTATGCTTCTCACCCACTTCATAATCAAAATCAAGTTGTTTTCCACACTTCTCATTAACCAGAGTCATTTTATTTGCTTTTACGATGATGAATGAGAAAATACTTTGCTACGGGATAGTCTAGGATTCCCCAAACAGAGTCCTTCAGGTTTACCAAGATGAATATCTCATTGAGATGAAGAATATGTGGCCGTGAAATTATATTTTGCTGCATTGTTGGGTCTTTATCCCAAATTCCAAGCTGGACCAAATACAAGAAGCAGGACCACTTTCAATTTCAATGTGTTCCTTTCAAGGCCGTTCCTCTAAAGCAAAGGCCAAAACGGGGACTTTGAATTCCCTACAAGGTCGTTTACCTAATTTGTGTTGTTCAGGTAAATCTCTTAAAATCATGATAGCATTATTAAATCAAAGGGTTATTCATTGTCATTCAATCCTGATCACTTCCGTCCTTCATCATTCCATTCTATTTTTACTGTACAGTGAACTTCACTGGCCCTCGTACTCTTTGAAGGTCGTCCCATTTTAATTTTTTCTTATGAACAAATTCCGCTTTTTCATAATTTAGTTTATCTCCAGAAGTCTTTTGAATCAGTTCCAGAAGTGTTCTTCCAGTTTTTTCACAAAGATATTACCTGTATCACATTTCCCCACTTACATCACTCCAGAATGATGAAAGTTTTGCTGGATATTGGAAACAAAATGAAGTTTGTACTTGTCCTCTGTGTTGCCTTAAGTATTCTAGTCGGCCCTGCTCATGGAGTAGAGACGAAACTTGATCAGTAAGAACAGAAATAGGTTAATATTAACTGATATAAAGCAGAAAAAAGTTTTGATCTATCTAGACCGAAAATGGTTATATTTTTGTTAAAATATATTTTAGTCGTCGCAAAAACTATTATTTACAATTGATTCTGCCGTTAATAAATTGCTAAATCATATCACTTGATTTTCAAACAGAATCAACGTGGATAAATACCTCCAGAACACCGCACTGGTTGAGGAGCATATGCGGTGCCTTGTATATTCGGGTAAGAGGCAATTTTCTGGTTTCTAATCTTCTGAAATTTTAAACGCTAATTCATTTTCTCATTTTCAGGACCTTGTGATGCGATCGCCAATGAAATAAAAATTAAGTGCTCAGCAAGTCTAAACACTTTTTTCAAAGTTTTAATTCCAATACTATTCAAAGTTATTGATCTAATTGGGCTATGATGCTAATGAGTTGAATCTTTCCTTTGGGAAAACAGGGCTGTTTTTAACGTATAGATATTCCGGGATTTCAACTTCAAGATGTCGCGTGTGTACCCCAGAACAGGAGCAAAAGCTAGGAAGGATTGCTATGCATTGGCAACAAAATTATCCGCAAGTAAGTCAAATCCGGATCTGATCTTTTAGCTTGCCTTGGGAAAAATCATTTTAAATTTACTTCTTCTAGGCTTGGAGGGATCTGACAACAATCATTGCTGGATAATGTGATTCCAGGAGTAAAATGCACATATATTTTTGTTGCAAATAAAATTCTAGTTTTTTAAAACAAATTAGACAATTTTAAACCAGTTGATTTTTTATTAAACCGCAAGAAACTTGACAGGAAGTTATAAAAAATTTATGAAGATGTGAAATATTTTTGTAATAAAGCGATTGTTCATTAGATGGAAGTACGGATTTTCTATGAATTTTTGTTAATACTTGCACAGAAGCTGGCGACCATACTTACCTAGTTGACTTCTGGTTTCCCACTCGATTACCATAATCAAGTCCTATTTCCACGCTTCCCACCAACCCACCTTAATTTATTTGTTTTCTTGATGAGATCGAGTCAGGGAAAAATCCTAAGTAGGAAATGAGTGGGGAGGGAAGAGGAAATGTAAATAATGCAATGTGGTAAATTAGAAGTAGAGATTCTTCGGCACGATCCATCCATCCTTTTTGCTTAAAAAGTTGATTTTACCAGATTAAGTAGTGAAATGCAGAGTGCAACTGCAGCGAAAATAATTTTGATCGTGGAAAAAATGCGTACAGATATGAATCGTGCATCTGCTTAATTTAGAAATTTTTCCACTCAACAACCAGTCACCACAGTTGTTCACTATTCATATCACATTTTTATAAAATGCCGACTGGACTGAATGAAATGTTTCACGGTGCAGTTCATTCAGAAGAAATATCCCATTTGTTTGCATTTGTTATTTGAAAATACTAACTGAATTTTTTTGGATTGTCCAGTTTGATTCTTGCAGTTTTTAATATCATATTTCATAATTTGATTGATGATAAGTTAAAACCACCATTTCTTGATCTTCTCCAGTGTCGGTGGTTTTCATTCGTTACAAGTTGTTAAAGAGGATCTCAAAAGCTCTGAATAATATGCTTTTGCCTTTCTCTGTGCTAGCTCGCATTTCACCAACATTGTTAATCCAACTGGTTGGAGGGACGCCAAATGTGAAAAAGATGTAAAAACCGTTCCATTCATTGAATCCTTGTCATTTAAAGCTTACAGCGAATTGGAGTAGTGGATTAAGAAAAACAAAGTAATTTATGAGCACGGGGGCTGGGTGAATTGTTTTCGAATTAATGTGGCCATTTGTCGATCGTCATCATCATCACTGAACACTTTCATCTCTTCATTAACTCCAAACCCATAATATTTATGGAGGTATTGCTGGGATTAAATGGATTAAATAAATCATTAGCTTTTCATGCTGGTTGCTTTCAAATGAGAAAAATGAGAATGAGATTGTATATTTTATAAACTTTAAAATTTGATGAATTTCATAAAAAAACTAGGCCTTTAGCGTTGGGCGGAAGTTATATAAAATCTCGTTTTATGAACCGAGTCATATGTCGCCTTTCTCCCCACTTGATTTATTACTTTCCTCCTCAACTACTCCTTTTATATGGTGGAAAAGTGACAAGATCTATGATATTGTCAGCTGCGCGTTGATTGGATAATTTGCAAAAAATATGAAAATGACAATGTCAGCAGTGTACTCAAAATTAGATTATATTTCAAGATAATTCGGAGATTTTCACTTCCACACTGAACTCAATCTCGTGACATCCCATCTGTTTCAGATGCAAATTTTCTTCATTGAAGCCTGAAGGAAAAAGCAATTCAGAATCAACTCCTAACTCACCCCAACTCTAATTTGATGAAAGTTTTAATGAGATGCGCAGCAGCAGCATCACAAATTGCGGTTTTTCATGCCCATATAAAAGGATCATTATGAACCGTTCTAACCTTGACATTTCGCATTTTGTAATTGCAACAATGTTTGTGTGTTTGCTCAGCTTTAGCTTATCTACCGTTTGCTCTCTTTTTATCGTGTGCGGTAGATAAATCCTTGACTAAATAGATTAAGCTTTTTGCTAGGGTCAAAATATCATCGGGTGCTTGACACCAATGTGCATTCAGCCTTTTAGATTGGCATTCGACAATTTAATTAGCTTCGGGTTCATGCCATAAATCTATGCAAACTTGGCGAATGGATTGAGCTTAATGCTTCTGGAGAAGTCTAATCAGTAAAGCTATTCTTAGAACTCTGAGAATGAATGAAGTTGTTGACGAAAGAGAGCTACTTGCAAAAACATTTTTGCCATTCCAAACTCGAGTTCTGACGCTTAGACATTTATCACTTGATTTCCTAACAGGGTTAAGATGTGCAACTGAAAATAAATAATTCAAACATTAAATCATTCTTGAAATCACTCTCATATGCAAAGTGTGAAGTGATCAAGCCTAATTCATCCTTTTACACATAATTAGCTAAAAGCACTCCACATCCTTCAGTCATGTGAAGCATCTCAAGTATTTATTTATGAATGTCATGTCACTTCATAACTCACTTGGTCTCTCGAGGCATAAAACTTGCAAAAACGTTTAAGACAATTGATTAAGAGAGAGAAAATGGGTTGGGCTCGCCTAAAAGTGTTATTAGCCTAGGTTATAGTTTGCATAGTGGCTGGTCGCTGTCGGCAATAAAATGCTTATTCTCAGGCGAGTGGCTAGTCACTCTATAAATATACTCCAGTCCATATTTTTCTTTGTTAAACTTGGCAAAAAGAGAATAGAGTGTGGGCAAATCAGCAAATAAACAATTTATGTGTCAACCAAGAAGGACTCGAAAACTTCGCATTTCTTTCTGAGATTTTTTACGACTCTTGACTCCAGTCTTATATTGTGAAATGGCAGTCGACAGTCGAGTCAGATATGAGTCACTTAAAGCAAAATGAGTGGAGCATGCAACAACTTTCGATGAGGGATGAATGTCATGTGCGTAAAAATGTGCTTCTGCTGCTAAATATTTTTTTTATTTTGAGTAAAGGAAAAATTGTTTTATGGTTTTTCTCATCTCCCCTCCACCATCATATTAGCCTTGGTCTTGTTAGGGAAAATGCTAATGAGCATGGACAGTTTATATTTGTCATAAATTACTAATGAAACTTGATGGACGTGTTGGGGTAAAGCAGAAAGTGAAATGTTTGGAAAAGGAACAAACACCAAATGTTTTACCGCTCATAATAACGCTAATAAGTAAGTCATGTGAAGTCTGCTTGGCATTTACATTTACGTCCAGTATTTACGCAATAAATGCGGTCTTTTTTATGTTTTCAGACAGTCCATACATTGTAGGGAGGGGATTTCGCAGTTTTATAGTTTTACAATTTTTGCTCGCTATTTACCAAGATATTTTTGTACGATAAGAGGAGAGAAGGATTTTATGCAGAATATTGATTTCACAATTTGGGTTCTGTGTGGAGGAGCAGTGCACGATAAAAATTTATTTATTCAGGTAATATTGAATTTATTAAGTAAACGTGTTTACTATTTTACTGTTTTTGTGGTATGTTCGTCCTAGCTAAATAAAAGATGCTTTCTCTCCGTGTGTATAGACGGATCAAACTAACTTATGAGATGATTGGATGCGATAGGCATGTAAATTTTGACATTTCGCGAGTGAAGGACAGGAGGACATGAACACGGATGAAAGTTGATAGATAAAAGACGAGATTGATAAAGACGCTTATTTTTTCGTCTTTTAATACAGCCTATTCTCCAAGATACTCTTTGATGATGAGATGATCACTATTAGCTTTATTAAGAATAATGCTATTAGCTTTATTAAGAATATGCTATTAGTTCTAGAGAGTCAATTAATAGCAGAGCCTTTCCTCGACCTTTCTGCATTAGCAAAGCCGGAAGTTGAGAATTGCGTTTTCTCCAACAATTTATCTGCTCGCATTTGCAGACTTGAGCACAGTTGATAGCTTACGCATAAACGCAGACATGGCTGAGGCTATAGAGCAAATCAAAAGTTCAACCTATTCAGCATTCTCCCCTTGTTCCAACGTGAACTTGCATAAAAGCCATGTTTTGATCCATTCATTCTGTTTTGACATTTGGGATCTTTGGATTGAGCTGAGCATCTCAAGACGGATGATTTCTCTTCGATTTTGATATCTAATGTAAATCGATGTCATCTTGTCAAAGTCAAAGTGCTGAAACAAGAGATGGAAAATCTTGCTGCTGCGATGGAGGTCTGTTTTTACATAAATTGATGGATGCGTTTACGCCACTTTTCACAGTGTCGCTTTCAATGCAAAAATAATCATTGAATTATGACAGTTTTCTGATAAAAAAAAGTCGAATTGTCTGAATAACTCTTAAAAGTAAAGCAAACTAAGAAGATTCACACTAAATATGAAGGTTTGGAGCAATGTGAGACATTGAATATTTTACTATGTGAGAACAAACTGATTAAAATTCTACTCACAAATGTAAAAACGAGTAGTCTGATGATTGCCAATTACAATACCAAGCCATGAATGACAAAGCGGTTGAGCGACAGATGACTTGCATCCAACTTCCTCCTGGTATTTGGCTCTCTTCAAACACTTCTTAATCGGAAAAGCAACCTTCTAATGTAATGACCCACCTCATTAGCATTTGATTACATCAGTATGCGGATGAATTAATTAGTAAATGCAGCGTTTGTATGCAAAACTCCCAATTAGCACCTTTCTCAACCCGTCCACCAGGAACAGGAATTAAATGAATGAAATACGACAAAAGTAGTGAAAAAATTTAGCTAAATTATTTTTTAATTGCAACTTTAAATTATTCACCTTAATCAATATCATTTTGTAATGTTTTAACAAAAATCTGAGAGAAAATGTAACTAAATTTGTAATTAATGCAGTGTCATTGGATCAAATTGAACATTTTTGGTCATAATTAAAGCTCTTGATAAACAAACAGAACCAGCTTAACTTAATAATACAAGTGGGGGTACGTAAATATAATTGAATTATTATGCAATGAGAAACTGTGTAATGAAACAAGATTACTTATTATCTGATTTATCGTCCATTATCCTAAAAATTCGTGTTGGTAGAATTTGCACCTAAGCATTCAAGTGTCACTTAATCCAATTTAATCTAAGCTTATCATTAAGTGAAAAAGATGCATTCTGATCTACAGAGTACGCTGCAGCAGCATTAATCTAAAAGTTGTTGAAAAGCTATGAAATTGAAAGGCTTTTACCTCGGATTCATTTAACATTCCGTAAGAAAATTAACACATTTCTAACAACAGCTTCCTACTTTCTTTCATCACTGGCCCATTCATAAGAAAAATCTTAAATGATTTGTTACAGATTGAGAGAAATCATTCCATAAAAAATAAGCCTTTTCCCATCCACACATGAAGAACAATCGATAAATTAATCTTACCCGAATTATTAAATAGTATCTGAACAACTGGTACAACAAACAGATCGATAATACAAAAGACGGCAGAGACGAGCACGCACCACCAAAAGACAGTTTTTGAACTGATCCGAGCATTCAGTGTCTGAAAATGTAAGCATATTTCAAAAGAGTTTTTCTAGTCAGGCGAATAAATTGGTGTGGATTGGAATGATTTAATGAGATTCGTTTAAGAAGAAAAAATGCTCACCATCTGGTTCCTCATTTGCTTCCTGATGGAGATGACTCTGATTATTTGTAATAGTTGAGGACGTTGTAGACGTCGATAATACGAAGGGAGAGAGACCTACTTTACTAAAGTTATCGTTAAGGATGGCAGTTCTATTGTTGAATGTGCTATTTGTACTACGTCTAATGGGATATGAGGTGGGTGTTTGGGTAGATGACAAGGGAGGTGAGGTATCAGCGGCTTGCTGCTCAAGTGGCTTATCTTTTACCATTCCACTTTCGTCAGTGTTGCTATTTCTGCTATTGATCTTTAAGGAGGATGGTGAGCTGACAGATAAGCTGCACTTCTGCTCATTACAAGATCGCCTCTCAACCGGCCTGTCTTTGTCGGAGCAGAGAGTGGATGAGAGAGTCCAGTTGGATGCTCGACAACTGACACTTCGCTTTTGAGTGCCTCCACCGCAAACGACTGAGCACTATAAATGAAGTGGAATGGAATGTAAAGAATGTAGAAGCGGAAGAGGAGCTACTTCTTAACTAAAATACGATTATTACCTCGCTCCATTCACTTGTAAACCATCTAGAAGGGCAGGTTTTGGTTGCCTCGCAAATTTCTCTCTCTTCCGGTTTCGTACTAGCTGGACATAACGAGTCCGTTACGACCTTGAACTTCCCCCTGCTAAAAATTATGCAAAGGACTTGTCTAGTCCTGAGACCCTTCCCACAGTAGACGGAACACTAGACATAAATTTATTACATTTTAGATATGTAGACATGAGCTACTCTTTTCAAAGTTACTTACATCGCCCCAAGGCCCAGTGAACCAAACAGCTTCCCCACAAGCCCTATCACTAAAGCATTCCCTTTCCGAATCTGGTCTCCTACTCTCATCACAAAACAGTTCTTCACTACTCCCACCCACTCCAACAGTACTTCTCCTCCTCTTGTCAAACTTTTTTCCGTGAGGGTCATTATCATCATCATCTTCAATAGTATTACTCTCCAACTCTCTTGATTCTGAGGAAGAATTCTGATATTTGTGAATTCCGGAGCATACCACATGTCTAGTTTGGATTCCTGCTCCACACCGCTGCGAGCAATCTGACGACCACTCCGAGGCAAACCAGTCGGAAGCCATGTCACAAGGTCCCATATTGCATGCCTTGATCTCGGCAGGTTTTTCTTCAAGATCACAATGAGATGACTCTTTCTCAAGTTGACTTCCTACCTCATTTCCCTTCGTAGAGTCTACACATGTGACAGCTCGTTTCCGTACTCCATTCCCGCACTTGGAGGAACACTCACTCCATTCCGATGTCCCCCAGTGATGACAAGATTTTAGCTGACAGTATGTCCGAATTACTGGCTTCTGTTTCATACAAGCCCCTTCAGAAACTCGCATTGTTAGTGTTGGCGAAATTCTCTGTTGGCAGTGGACCAAGCGGGATTTAAACCCTTCGCCACATTCAGAACTGCAATTTCCCCAGTCTTCTACTATCCACCTATAAATAATAATTGTCTTGATAGGGATCTATTCCTGCCAATCGCTACTATTCACATTTTAATTTCAACAACTTACTCGGCCGGACAAGGTTTCAAATTACACCGAATAGTTTGTGCAGGTGGTTTCTCCTGCTCCGCAGTACACCTCCGATCCGACACCGGATTAGCTAGAGGAGCCCTCACACATCGGATAATCGATCTCTGCGTGCCTCCGCCACACACCTCTGAACAATTAGTATAGCCCATGATCTTCCAGTAAAACTTTTTATTTCCAGGGTTCTCTGAAAGGGATCTCTCGGAAGCTGCTGCAGCCGCTGCTGCAACTGCTGAGTCACGCTTGCTACTACCTCCACCGTGGTGATGACTTCTTCGCCTATGATGGCCATGATGATGGTGGTGATGATGCCCCAAAGCTGAGTCACTACTAGCAGGGGGTAAAGGGCCAAGTGATTTCAAATTTGAAGAAAACGATGATGTTCTTGCCCCTAATAGTTGTTGAGGTCCACTTATGTATGATCCTGGTCTTGACGTTGCGGCTAAAACCAATCTCCCGTTTGAAGAAGGGATTGGGGTATCCTGCAAAGGCATTGGTGGAGGAAGTGGGGCATCTCCCGAAGGTAAAATGTACTCATACTTAATCCCTGGATTTGGTTGCTGATACAAAACCACCAAATCAATCGCTTCTTTTAGGGGCCCTGCTGATGAAATTGTTTCGGGAATCGCTTTGAGATCATTCCTACTATATTGGAATTTTGTTCCTGCCCCATCATAAACTCCTGGCCACGATGGTCGGCGAAAGTCCCCGTTAAAAATGTAAGACCCGTCTTGCTTCCTTAAAGCCAAGTGATTCGCAGAATTCTTAATTTCCGTTATGTTAATATTACAAGCACCTTTCGGAATATGCGCGACCACATTATATCCCAAGCTTAGCTGGGGTCTTGTAAAGATCCCGGAAACCAAACGACATGTAGAGTTGTCACCTCCGCAAATCCCACAAATGTCAAGGCGTCTCGCTGTACCCCGCTACCCCGTCGCAACCAATTGGCTACAGGAAAAAATATTAACTAGTTGACAATGGACATTGTTAATTTGAATCGACATCTTTGGTGGCCCGATAAATAATCAATTTTATACTCATTCAATTGAATTCAGATTTGGACCACAAAAGAAAGACATTCCTGGTCGGAATTAAACTGATATTTCTATAAAAATATGTGCCTATTCATCGCACTTCTTGCTGTGATGAAATAAATCTTACCATGCAAGTCCCCGCGATACAAACATGAAGATCTAGCTGGCTCGGTTTTGTACATGGGGTCCCATCAATCACGCTCTTGTTCAGAGTTGCAAAGAACCTATAGCCTTTCGCCCGGCACGTGAGAGCACACGGACTCCTCTCTAAAGTATTAAAAATCAGTCAATTTTCTTCGCCAAGTCATGCAAATGATGGTGGCTGAGAGGATGCCACACACATTGCGATACACAATTATCGCCTTATTTAATGTCCACATAAATCTCTCTTATTTCTCGCGGAAAATACTTACGACTTTTTCACAAAAAACCTGCAAGCGCGTCTCATCTAAATCATCCAATTGCCAATTTGTCACTTTTTTATGATGGGCGGTCGGGAAGAAAATAGACGTAAATGATAACGATCTTCAGTCAACTCGAAAAGCGACTTTTCCTTCAGCAAAACCGCCGAACAAGATTCGCTTATTAAAGGCATGTGAATATCCATTCAAGCGTTTTGCAATTTGCATCATAATGTGCTCAGTAATATGGATAATTATAGGGCTTGTGAATAGCAAAGATACGTGCTTATTGCCCTCTTATGTCAGAGAAAAATATGCTCAATCGATTCTCTCAAAAGTGTCCGGAGGCTGATGTGATTTGGGATTTTACAAGATGCTTTTTGACAAGTATGAGCATTATTGTTGGAAGCTTTCCATAAAAAATCAGAAGAGTTAAGAAGACCATGGATGATTGGATGGTATCGATGAAACCAGAAAAAATGTTGTTTATGATTCGCTTATTAAAGACATGTGAATATCCATTCAAGCGTTTTGCAATTTGCATCATAATGTGCTCAGTAATACGGATAATTATAGGGCTTGTGAATAGCAAAGATACGTGCTTATTGCCCTCTTATGTCGGAGCAAAATATGCTCAATCGATTCTCTCAAAAGTGCCCGGAGGCTGGTGTGATTTGGGATTTTACAAGATGCTTTTTGACAAGTATGAGCATTATTGTTGGAAGCTTTCCATAAAAAATCAGAAAAGTGAAGAAGACCATGGATGATTGGATGGTATCGATGAAACCAGAAAAAAATGTTGTTTACGAAAAGCGAATACAAACTTGGATCGAATTTGATTTTAACAAGATGTGAAATGATTATTTTGATAACTTACCATCCATGAAGGACTCCCATTGATACACTTTTCCCATGAAAGGTCGATTATCAAATGCTTTGCATTGGCTCTCTCGAAAATCAATTGTTCCCACGGGGCATTCCTGGAAAAATAATAAGAGTTGGTTTATTATGTTGCTCATGTAATGTTCATGTTCTCCAGCAAATAACAATCTGGACTGATCTCTAGAGAGGGAGCGGACAGACAGCTAATTTACAACTTCTCACTTGCTCCCTTCCTGTATCTAGAGAGGATAGTCATAATCATCAGGATTGCCTACGCGGATTACATAATTATATTAGTCTGCTCCCAAACAACTAATAACAGTTTAGATAA